>KK502555.1:34394-102521 GCA_000688735.1 Glossina austeni
CCTCCCCCAAAACCCCTTTTTTTAAAAATTCTATCAAATAGTTTCCATTTAGTTTTTATCGATTTCTTACTTAATTTATGTTCCACAGGCATTTTTGTTATAGTTGTTTATTGAAATATTTATATGCACAAAATTTACTTCTTCTGGCGCTTACGTTCAATTTGAGAAAATTTGACTTCTTATGTCGAAATTCGATTTAATTCAAGCATAGTTTTTATGATCATTGGAATTAATTACTTCAAAAATATGTCTTTCAAACCGCACACACACGTGTGTTTGTTCATGACCAAAGATTTTGTTAACAGAAATTTCAAAGTTTAATTAATTTTATATAAATGTTTATGAGTGATCTGTTCTCTTTGAACTTATGCTGTTCAACTTTCAAATGTTTTAAACGAAACTCTTCGAACAAAAGATCTTGTCCGCTCATCACTACAATTAATTCTTTTCTGCCCTCAGCCAAAAACAATAAACCACAACCAAAAATTCTTCTTCGCATAATTTTGTTTTTTTCTTACTTCTTTGCATAGTTTACGGCTAGCCGATATTTTGCAAAAAACCGCAAAATCATTTGACGTCCCATAACGGAATGCCGTTACTGAGACATTTTTGGTAAAAGCAGACCGACAGATACTCTCCATGAATTTGTTCGCGGATGTTACACACCTTCAATCACATTAGTGGGAAACCATCGAACTCTATGGACGTGTGCCCCACATTACTGAGAAACAATGAAACTCTATTGAGATGGGAACTACGTTGGATGCCTATTTTTTTAACACATGTTGTGTATATGTCCGCAAAGGTTGTCAAAATATCGGAGACTGGAGACACGGTCGCACGCGCTGCTACTGAACTAGCTAACACGGGCGTTGTGAGGAGGGTTTAATCTTTTATCCCACAGACACTCCGCAGACGGTTACACCTAAAAGAAATAAACGTACTTCACCCTTATATGATTAGAGGGACTGACAAAATTCACCTTATCAAATGCGCATATTCTTGTTGCTTTCCCAAATCTGTATGTCTACTCTCTCGCTCATAACAAAAAATAAAATCTAGCACATTTTTAAATTTAAAGAAAATATTCAATGTAGGCGTTTATTAGTAATATTAATAATTGTAAGAAAGAAGATCTTCGTTTTCTTATATTAAATTTTTTTTTCTTTTAAAAGTTCCTTCGAAAACTATTTTTGAACCTTCAAGGAAACAAAAACAGATACCATATATATCCATAGAAAAAGTTTTACTCTAAGTTACGTTTAATACAGGGACCGCATGGTGCTGGCTTTTCTTCGTGTGTATTGTATCATAGCCGGTTTCACACTTTCAGCAAATAATCTTTTGTGTTCTTATCCTTTTCTTCTCAAGTACGGAGTTCTTCAGGGCTGATGTTATTTCCCTTCTTTTTAATGTTAACAGTCTTAGCAAACTTCGAAGCACTTGCGAAGTAGTCACCGTTAATGCAGTTATTGGTTATTAAGGATTAAGAAAAATTACTGAGTTGCATTCCGAAATTTTTTTATTTCCAAATTTGAAATTCCGCCAATGACACTTGAGTTTTTCAGGCTTACGTTGTTGATACTTTGTTTCACTACAACGGCTTCTGTGAAATGATGTTCGTCCAAATTATCTAAGACATTGTAACATGTGGTTCTATCATGTAATATTTTTACAGATACAACCGTGTAGCAGGTGAAATTGTTAGTCCCACTAGTTGGGAAACGAATGTTGTTAGGGGAACTTCGGGTGGAAGATCGGCCATGCGGTTGAAAAAGAAGATAAGAGTTTTTGAAGAAAAAAAAGGCCATCAGAAAACGTTTTTTTTTAATGTAAAAATATTGAGAGAGAAAGTATAATTTAAAAGGAATAAAAAGGAAGAATAAAAGTGGAAATTTATGCGATGCATGTATACTTTATGAATAATAAGCAAAAAGCACGGAGAGCAACGGTGTCCACAGCTTTTGTAACATAGACAAGTGGGCGTAGTAGGCGTGTCACTTACAAATATTTTTGTGGGCGATATCGTCATATTTGCTAACGGGAGAATGTTTATTATAGATATAGCGCAGTTGGACAAACGAAAAGACGAAAATGCTTAGGTGCATTCTGAATTTAGAATTAGCCAGGAATTTATATACATTGTGGGGTTTTTGAGCTTCTTTCTGACATCGGCTTTAGAATGTGCGTTCAAAGTACATTTATCTGTTATAGTTTATGGCTAATGAGCAAAAAACTAATTTCTTATTCTTTTTGAAACACAAAGGTATTCTCATTTCGCGTGACATTGTGGACGTGTACTTCGACACATTTGATCGATTTGCAATACCAACTTGCAGGGTGGACTTCCAATGTTTCTGCCATATTTGAAGTCAATGGTTTAATTTTTGCGGCCAGGAGAATATATACACAGACGGACATACTTAACTCGATTTCGAATTTGATGCCGATCAAGAATATATATACGTTGTGGAGTCTCTGATGCTTTCTTCTGAGTGTTGCAAACGTTTTGGCAAAATGAATATATCCCTCATCCTTCGATGATGGGTATAAATAAAATTTTTAAACTTACGTAGCCAACGGGGTTAGCCTAACACGGTTACATAAGTTTGGTAACATAACAACTTGTCTTCTGAATCATTTTCTTTAATTTGACATTTTCTACATTTTATTTTGGAATTCATATTCATTTTACATTTTGTCTAAAAGACATAAAATACGTCAAATAGTTTAGCTACCAATATTAGAAATGAATATCAATTTTCTGCAACATACGCACTTATGTATCTTTCGTAGAAATGTTTTATCTAAGCTACTGCTGTTGGGGGTGTTGTTAATTCTCTTTGTCTTTTTCATTTTGTTAACACGTATCTCGGCCAGACATTTAAATGGACATCGCAGAATATCTGAAGTAGACCTGAGATCGACGGACTTTGTGAATGATACGGTTGCTACTGCTATGTTCGATGAAGTTCGTATCTTGTGTTGGATTATGACAAGTTCTGAGAATTATATTAAGCGAGCAATTCATATTAAAAAAACTTGGGGTAAACGTTGCAATAAGTTATTATTTATGGGTTCGAGAAACCACGAAGACTGGGATAGCATTGAATTGGCAGTGGGCGAGGGACGGAACCAATTATGGAACAAAACAAAAGCGGCTTTTACATACATATACAAGTATCATCTGAGCGATGCGGATTGGTTTCTGAAGACGGATGATGACACGTAAGCAAGTGTGTTTCATTCAGCTATTATATTGATTGTATCTTTGCAGTTATATTATAATGGAGAATTTAAGATACCTTCTGTATCCCTATCGTCCGGAAACACCTATATATTTTGGTTGCGAGTTCCGAATGAGAAGAAAAGTAGTCTCGTTATTGTACGCTTGCATAAAAATATTTTACACTGTTTTTTGCATATATCTAGATATCCCGGCAGATTGCGATGTTTATGTCTGGCGGAGCTGGCTACGTATTGAGTAAAGAAGCCCTACGGCGGTTTATTAAAGAAGCTATACCAGTTTCGGATTCTCAGGCTTTTAATGAAGATGTTGAAATGGGCGTATCTTTAAAGAAAGTCAATGTTGTAGATGGCTGCTCGCTCGACAATCAGGGTCAATCGAGATTCTTTCCCATGCATCCCCGTTTTCATTTAAAGGCAGTTCCTAGAAATGACTGGTTTTGGCATTACATGCTCTACAAAAATGAAAAGGTGGCTTGTGCGGATAGAAGTTTTTCTCACAATAAAATATTTGTTTTTGCATTCAGGACTGCTGTTCGGAGTATACGATTGCTTTCCATTATATCGGGCCGAACTCTATGTATATTATGGACTTCCTATTATATAATGTACAACCGTACGGAATTGTTAGCAAACCTTTAAAATTGCCTAAAAAATTGAAATTTAACGTACGCGCTAAGCCATCTGCTGCGTAAGACATTACCTAACTTCTGAATATGTTTTAAAAACTTTATTCTCTTTATTTTTTCAACGCAATATTTCCATATCAAAATTTATCAAAACTAACAAAACAAGAAAAAAAATGTAAGCCACTATATAGCTAAATCAAAATAGTATTTGTAAACAAACGAAACGTTACATACAGAACGAGACGCAAAAAGACAATGTAAGAATTATAGCGAGCAAAACTGTATGCGAAGTTTTTAACAAAAATCTAGGTACAGTGTGTTTGTAATAGCTGCACAATGCAAACCGTAGTAAATAATTTCGAAAGAAAAATTGGAAAAATTGGCGTGGAAAATAAATCTCGTCTTGGTAAACCATGGAGACATTGTGAACAACAAATAAGCACATTTTTGAAGAGTTCAACGAGGAGCTAAGGTTTGTGATTCAAATAAAGCCCAGCCCGCCGTTAAAATCAGAAGCATTACACGATCGCTCGATCGTGGACCTCTCTTTCTGAAAACCCTGTTGCCACGGAGATATTCTCGACACCATCGCCGATCAAAATTAATTTTGTTGAACATAAAAGAACTCTTTCGAACACTCTGCCCTATGTATCATACCCGGGCTTCACGACAGTAATTAAGTTGTCTATTAAAGATATATGGGATCTGACGCATGGGGAACTCCCCGCTTTATTTGAACAGTAGTATTTACCTTTCTTCTATGAATGTACACTTTGACCAAGGCTCTTTTTGGTGGGAATTGAAAGTTCCCTAGGTGAAGGCATACCGAATTTAAAAATGCTTATAAATGCCCGGCATACTCCCCTGCACATGCGCTTTAATCATTTCAGGCGTCGTTGTAGAAGGAAAGGGCAACGCAAAAATAGCTTGCGGTTGGGAATCATCACTAGCTCATTCGAAGGATATTGCTGTTAACAACAGTTGACTCCACCCATTCGCTGCATCAACACGATAAGGCGAAACCTACACCCCAGATCTCACTCCATCATGATCGAGAAACATGCATAGCATATGTGTGAAGGAGGACGCAACAGAGGCATACTCAAGTATTGGTCTGACTAAGCTCACTTATAGCCTTTCTATAATCGTCAAAATTGTTACGAGAAGAAAGTGGTAGATAGGAAAAATTTATATACAGAAAGCCAAAAGAGCATAAATGAAGTTAATAACACACACTTCAAAAAAAGATCTGTTCAAATATTAGGTCTTATTATTATTGTTATCATTTCTGATAGTTTTTTCTCTCTGTGCATATGGCTGCTTGAATATTGTTGCATACATTTGCATACATTGTTGCATATTGTACATAATATAGTGTTGTCTTAATATGCTTAGATGTATTATTTTTCCTACATTATCTTGACCTCGCTTGCAGCGATTCGGCGCTAATGATAAATAAATATTAAACAGATATGAAATCGCTTGTGCAGTACTTACACATCTATGACAATGGTCTTCTGTTATTGCGTAGCTTAATATGTCTTCTATATCGTGTGTAATGCTCTTTCTTGCATTGCTATACGAGCACAGGTTCTCAAGATCAAACTAAAGAAGTTTAGTGTCATGTATTGAGTCAAAGAAGAGGGATAGTTCAACGTTGTCTGCAAGCATTAAAACACGGGAGTGTTGAATGTACTCCCGAAAGTCATTCACGTATAAAATGAATAAAACCGGATCAAGATAACTGCTCTGAGCAACACTAGAAGTGACGACGATTGCTCTGGATTGACAAGAATTCAGCACCACCCGCTAGATATGACCATAGGGATAGCAACTGAACCAAATCAAACTGTTCGAAGGACCAAGCCGATATATAATGAAACCTTCGATGCTATAAAGTAACCTTCTGTTTCGGAAAATAGGTTACTACATTTCAGCCAATTCCAGCTACTTTCGAGGTCGATATATTCTTGATTAATTAAATTTGAATACTTTCCATGCAATGGCTTTGATTTGGTTGGATATGGTTATCATTTTTCAAATTTGGTGGGTTTAAATTATCATCTGTGTTTAATACGAATATTGAGAGTTGACCTTAGTGCTGCGGATCCAAAGTAATTAATAAGGTTTTCTACTTGCCGGTCCTGAAAAATTTGAATATATTATGCTCCTCTCCCTCCGAACTTCCTTCAGATTCGTTCCGTTGACCGTCATGGATGATTGTTTTTGATTTTTTGTGTAAATCATTTAGGTATGCCTGCGATCAGGATAGAGCTGTAAATGTATAAGTTAATAACGGAATTGCATATGCATTTATTGCGTGTATGAGATTTCGAGCGTTTGGTTTATTTTTACATATTGTTACGAAATTCTTTTCTTGATAAGCTTCGTACCACTATATCGCGGATCTTCTTTTTAAGAGAAACACTTACTCGTTTTCACTTCAAGATTCGTTTATTTACAAACTATTTCGGCAATACTCTCGACTTCTCGACTCAAATTTTCTTTTCGATTGATCTTGCGTTCCAAAAATATTCTGTTTATATACATTCTTCCAACTATATTACTATTACCGAAGTGCATGGCTTCATTTTTAATCCGTTAATCCGCTTTTCCACTAATCTTTTTTGTCAGCCGGCAGCTGCATGACGCGCCGGGAATGTGCACTTGGCTTTTCCCTCTTTAGGCAAACTGTTTTCTGGTAAAATCAATTAGTTGCAATGAACTGGATTTGGGATTTCCGTAACAATATCTTATAAGTTCGAATCTCGTTCTTTTGATTAGTATGATCAATTGTAATGTGACAGAAATGTGTAATGTAATAGATTACCTTCCGCTGCAGCATAGTTTTCTGAGGGAGTATATTTACCTTTTACTGAATGACTTCCTTCTTAAGAAAGAAAGCTTAAATTTATTTTCATAAAATAAGCACAATGTAACCAAATTATTTATGTTAGTTTGAAGCTTATACGATTGCATTTCCATGGAGAGGAAAGAAAACTATTTAACATCGTCAGCGTACATTAAGATTTGGCTGGATTTAATCACCAGGAGGGTCATTAATGTATAAGTTAAATAAAAAGCGGTCATAAGCAGCTGCCTTGAGAGACGCCAGACGTCATGGGAAATTCATCCGAGATGATGAAGTTAAACAGGAGCCTGAATGATCTGTTAAGCAGATAAGTTATCCATTTCACTAAGTGGAAGGGGAAACCAGAAGCCTGGAGTTTTAAGATCAACAAATTATGGCTAACTGATTCAAACACTTCACTAAAATTAGTAATATATGGCATTCAAGCGAGAGCCACAAGAAAAAGGCTTGAAAACATGTCAAGTAAACTCTAAGATTTAGATAAGACACTCAACTTGGTGATGCCTCTATAGTTCTCAACGTGATGTCTATTTCCACATTTGCGGATTGGAATAAGGAAACTACTTTTTCTACACAAAGGGAAAACACCTTATTGCAAGGACTAATTAAAAATCATTGAAATAACACCACTTAGCTCAACAGAGTATATTTTAAGTATACATGATGGAGTCCCATCAGGTCCAGGCGCAGGACTATGTTTTAGAGACCTTAAACCATCTAAGACATCATTTTCTGAAATGACCATGTTAGGAATCAAAACCGAACTAGACATCAGATACGGATAGTAGACAGTTCAATCGGAATTAACAGTTGAAAAATTTCGTCGGAAGTACTCAGCAATGAGATTTCAGGTTTCAACATCATTAGAGGACTGAGCCTTTGAAAGAAACATGCGAGGAATATATGGATATTTTTCTTTTAGAGTTGATAAACTTAAAAAAGTATCTAGGATTAACGAGCAGTGAGGATTTTATCAACTGAAGGTATCTACAATAACATAGGTGGTTGAGATAATTAAATTTATGCCTTAATGCATAATAGGCAACATAGTCGTAAGCAGAACCGCGTTTCAGAAGAGGTAGTGGAAGCAAAAATAAATTATATAAAGAATAAATGCATGAATATACTTTTATATAACGAAAGAAAGACAATAGAAAGAAAATTAAAACTGATTGAACAATATCATAAAAGGAAGCAGGGCACGGAAGGCATTTAGAAATACGCAGAAGTGCAGAGTTTACAAACAACTTCATGCAACAAATTTGTGCAACATTAAATATACAATAAAAATTCTGAACACCATACCAACGTAAAACTTTAGGAACCGTAGAACGAAATCATAAATATTTCTAGCTTTTATAGGAAAACGAAAAATGAGGTAAATAGCTACTTACATATTCTGATATAACACAACACGACATGGAAACATAAACTACACATCATTCGAAATATTAATCGGAAAGCTGTTACATTTGATACTCGCATGTAAGAATGAGAAAATCGAGCACACAATCGAACCGAGACGTATACATGGCAAAATTAATGCGAAAACTGCAAAAGTCGAAGACATATCTATAAGTAACAAAAGAAAGAAAACTACCAAATTTAAAAGAAAACTATACAAAGGCGATAAAAGCAGCGATAGCAGATATCAATGAAGATATTTGATAAAAACAAACTCCAAAAAGCCCTTGTAGGTCCATATAAAGTATTAGATGTAAATAATGTTAACGTAAAATTAGATATTAACGGTAAAACTAAGCATATACACAAAAATTTAATCAAACTATATAATACATAGGAACAAACTAAAGCAAAATAATATTGCATTTACTCTATTTCATATACGAATAAACTAAATTTGCACAAGACAATCGCTTAATTTTCAAATAAGCAATTTTCCCAAAAATTCAAGACAAAATTATAAGTAAATATTATTACACACTAACCTAACACGATTAGCAAGAGTAATAATCAACAAAGAAGTGCAAAAGATGGCACTTAACATACTAAGGCAATATTCCAAAATTGGCCAACTTAATGTTAACAGTGTCATATTTGATAAGCAATGATCTGTGCATTTACACGCTCATTTTTAGCTAATTACTGTCGCTCCTACCTTAGTGTGCAACGAAACAGGTGTGCTCCGACGCGCTTCAGTGTAGTAATATATCTCATATAGTCTAGCTCCACTACATAAGGTCTCCTTGTCTATATAATCTAAAGTAGTCAAGAAAAGCAACATTAGAATTTATACATGATTACGTACGTTAACATTGATAACATTTTTTTTGTTTAGTGTGTTGTACGTCAATTTAGCATTTTTACCTTAGTTAAGAGCTTCGTTATTTTTAATAAGATAATTTTACACTCTTACGCTTTTACTGACCTGCACAATAATATTGTAAAACACTAATTTTGCAACTCTTCCACTTATTTACCTTTTCCTTTGTCTTAGATGTTATTACAAGTCATTTAATGAAGCTAGAAGAAAAACCAATGTCTTGCTCAATACATGCGATAAGATACATATTTATTTTGTAGTTAGGAACAGTTGCGATCAAAAGATATCGCTGTCTTAGCGTCTGAGCACTGTGCCAGATTAGCAAAGTTTTCATTGTTTGAACTTTATCAATTGATTGTGGTTTCACTGCCACTTATATCAAATAATATAATCCTTAACAGGTTCATGTGTGTTTGTGTTATTCGCAAAAATAAAAATAAGGTAAAATTTTCATTTCACTGTTGAGTTTTAACACTTTTTTTTTATTTTTTTTTTTAATAAGAAAACCATCCAAGAGCGCTCATTCCTACCCTGTGGCACTACCGTGAAGGTACAACTTCACAGGAAGGCTTGTCGGTTAAGCACTATCTATGAGCCTACGCGAATGCTTTTCCTTTCTTTGTTTCTTACCGTTCCCCTTTTTCTTGATCGTGCAGCATTATTGTCACGAGATTGTCGGAGAGAGCAATCTCATTAATCTCCGTCTGTTGTTTCTTTCGTTCGCCGTTGTATTTCGGACAGACAAAGAAGATCTGCTCAGCGTCTTCGGTGCAATTATAAAAGCTACAAAATGGACCCTGCTCAAATTTATACCTGTACAAATGCGCTCGGAAGCAGCCATTCCCACTTAATAATTGAGTTATGTAGAAGTCCGCCTCACCGTGTCTGGTAAGAGTCAATGCATCATCTGTCTTTGTTCGCTCTACTCAAGCGACTATGCCATTCCTCCACTAAACAGAGTTATGCTTGTCGTTTAGCGTCGTCAGCCCGCATATTTCGCAATTCGGCTTTGTAGACACCTTACTTAGCCCGCCAGCCGATTGGCATGACCAACGCCGCGTTTCCTTACATTGTGTGATATGCCGCGCAGACACTTAGAGCACAGAGTTGACAGACTGCTTAAACGTGTCTTAAACATGATGGTACCTCAAGTGGCTTTTGCCACATGGAAGAGCCATATGATATAGTTGTTACTACCTTCTGAGTCATCACCTTTCTACGGCCCTATTTAGGGCCGCACTAACACTTTTGTTGCTTCCACTGCTCTTCCATCCCTACACTGCCGATGCTCTTTATATGTACATCTGCAATAGATCGTGATTCCTGGGTATATTATGGCGTCTTGAGAGCGCATGTCGGTGTCGCCTTATTTAAATGTGATTTTTTCCAACTTCTTCCTTGAGGTTGTTGGCGCTGCTTCTGTGTTTTCTTCAGCTAGTTTTAAATCCACTGATTGAAGCCAATTCTTGAATATTTTGATCATGTTATTTTTAAGAAGGAGGAGAGGAGGAGGAGATTACCTCTAGCGTCTGTGCTATCTCTGTTATTGCAATATCATCAAAACGCTATTGAAACTCCATTTGGAAGGGGTAATCTCAAAATGTTGTCATACAGAATATTCCACAATTTGGAGTCTAGAAATGAACCCTGGAGTACCCGTCCGGTAACCAATCGTTCGCTACATGTTTCTTCCCTTTTTACATATAACAAACTTGAAATTATACTCAGATTTGGAGGATGAAGCAGCTAAGGTATCTTACCTATTTCCCGAGTCGCATAGCAAGGAAACCCTCATAGCAGACCTTGATAAAATTGATAGACGTCTGAAGTTATTAAACTTGCACGACAAGCAAAAACGCGGGTTGAATGCTTTAGGAATAATACTAAAATATAATACGGAAACAATAGATTACGAAGATTTTGAAAGACTGCAGAACACTGAGGAACAAATTATCAAAGAACAAGATAGGTAGATCAATATAAATACCGCAGTACCGCAAAGGGTGAATCAAATTCTGTCAGTAGAGAAAAAGGGGAAAATAATACTGACAACCTCTTTAAATTGTTAGTAGCAAGGAAAAGAACGATAATTGCCAACCTAGATAATATAATACTTTCTATAACGCTGACAAAAATTGATTTGCTTAATCCGGTGGTTATGGACGCTGAAGAAATTGATCTAATTCCAACGAATGATTGGTCTACTATATATGATATAGTAGGAGAGGCTAATATTAAGGTTATGAGGGCAAATAATGCCATCTATTTTCTCATAAAATATCCTACACCTAGGTTAGTATATAAGAAACTTATGATACTGCCGGTTGCCCATAATAGCAAGATATTGCACCTTGAAGAAAGACTATAGCTAAATGCAATAAGCATACATTGGCTGTAAGAAACTATTGTGCAACATATTTGGCACTATTTGACGACCAAGTAAACACAAAGAACACAATTTTCCATAATAAAAATGGTACTTTGACTTTGACTTCTGAATATCACGAGCGACTGTGCTTAACTTGACAGAACATTTAGGGATTCTAAGTATCCCCTATCTTCATCACACAAGCCTAGAAAACTTCCATCATATTCGTCACTTACAGCGGATAGTTGACGGAAACCACAGTACCAGTCTTTCAATAATTTTTGTACTATGCGGCGTTCTTGTCCTCGTTTTTTTTGTGAACCATATCTTCAAAAAACGCAAGTTTAATGCTCTGACGAAATCTATCCAAGCTGCAACAACTCAAACCAAGACTAAGCCCAAGGACGGCTTCAATTTAGAAGGGGAGTTGTTATCGCCACAAACCTGAGGCTATTCTATTGCAGACGCAGAGTCAGCACATTACCAGCAACACATATATTTGGATTAACAGAGCCTTCAACAGAAACAGTGAATAAATTTACAATTTGCTTTGATAAATTTAGCTCATCTTCAGGTAGAGGCTCAACACCATCATCATTTTTTATTAATTTATATAAAAAGCGTGGTAAAAAACACACTTTTATATTGTTATGTAAAATGTTTCTTACCCTATGCCTCAACTGTATGTTTTTTTTCACATATTTAAAAACTAAGCTAAAAGCTCTTTTTCTTATACTACTCAGTTGACGATCTGTCGAAGGAATTAAGTAAAACCTTCAAAATGTCCGCCAGAGCAAGTAGCTCTACGTCATTAGAGTGAAGTACATAATATAATACGTAGTGAAATCAATTTGCGATTCCTCCGAAAAACCTGGAAAATTTCGTTAATAAAGGAAACCAGCAAACAGGATACTATCTATTAATGATACCTTAAAGAATATATCATGCCACTATACTATACTACACACTACAGCCTCCAAAAGTTACGGGCATGGGTAATTCGCTGCAAAGAAGAAAAATACAATACTTTAATAGACCAGTTTTCAAAAAAAAAAGACTTGGTAGGCAATAGGTCGCCACGATAAAAGACAGCATTAATTGATATGTGAAATATTGGGGCACATAGAAAATCAATAAATATCCCCACAACACACTAAAGAGTGGTCAGAATGCTTGAAAATTACACTTAAAGATCAAACAGAATTTATCCACTAGACCAATGCTGGAAAAGTAGAGCATCCTAGAAAAGTGTATAACACAGTGAATGTTGTAGAAGATGAACCCATTGAGTATACGCTAACCGCTGCAAAAAAAAACCAAGGGAAAGTGAAGAATGAACTGAATGAATGGAATCTACGAAAAAAGAATAGTTATAAAAAAAGTACACTTTAGTAAAGCAAAAAATTTTATTAAATCTAAGTGACTTTTCACAGGGTAAAACAGAGTACTGTGCAGCTCGGCTTGTAGATAAACATAATCAAAAATATAGTTTCGATTACGAGGAAACTTTTTCGATGATAGTAAGGTGCCTTACGATTAGGTTGCTTCTAGCATTGCTGGTTGAAAATAATGTGTATTTATATCAAATAGACAATTATATTACTTATTTAAACGGCGGTTTAAAGAAAGAAACTCGCATGACTTAACCTGAACAGTATATTGATGCAGAACATCCTATATAAGTTGTAAATCTTAATACAATGCTGTATATGTTAAAGCAATTAAAATTTATGAAACGAACCGTTAAAAAAAAACGAACCATTAAGTAAAAACAACTTCTACAAGCAAAACATTAAAACCAATTACAACATTTTTGTTTGGAAACTCTGCGCGCGCGCTGTGTCGTGCTGTTTTACTTTGTGTGAAGAAATTTCGCGAATTCTTTTTTTATCTTATTGCTTTATAGCTGTATATGCGTTTAAAGCCCAATTAATCATAAAAGTATAGCTTAGATCAACTGAATTATATTGAACTTTTCGTCGAGATATTCATTTTGGCTTTAGTGATCAGCGCTTGGTGCTCTCGTCGATAAGTCTCTTTCTTTTTGACTTTTGCGTGTTTACTGTTTTCCTTGCTTGCTTTTTATTTACTCTGTCTTTAATAACGTGAAGTTTACGTCTAATTTAAGAGATCAGTTTTGGGTACCTGATAATCTCTTTTAATTTTTTTGTTTTTCACAATCTCTACTTTTTGACATGGAATGTTTTTTATATCACGTCAAACAAAAACGGGCCCTGAATCTGAAGTATTCATTATTTTTTGGCTTGGCGAACGTTTTTGTGATGCGAAGTGTGCCGGTATCAGTGGCTATCCTGCAAATGCAGCCCTAGTTCCTTCAGAAAGTTTACGTTGATCATGTTCCGACTGTAAGAAGCAGGATATTGACTTTCATAAGCTTTTCACAGAGACAAGGAAGAGGTTTTTTGAATTAAACAAAAGCTCGTCACTTTGTGTGAAAAGTTTGAACAAAGCAAGACAATGTTCGATGAGCGTCGTTATCAAAGACTCATCTTCTCTCTCAGCCTCTACAAGACCAACGGGTAGTGTAGCGTGTGGTACTTTATCTCTTCATCTTCTGTCTGTCTTCGCCTAAATCTCATTCGTCGACTCATGCGCTCCATCCTTCCCTACAAAGAACGTTAGCATTTCCGCTGTCGTAGGGTCGGCCGGTCACTCTACTCTCTTAAATTCAGTGACCATGGAGTTTTCTGTTTGACTTTCACCAAAACTCGGTTAAAGCGTGATATGCATTCGCAACTTTTTCACAATTCATTCCAGCTTTTCGGAAAGGATCAATTGAATTGCACTCATGGCGGTGCGGTCCATCTTTTAGTTAAACTGAGGATAGGTATCTTCCAGCAGTTTGTATTTCCTTTTATTACAGGCATGATGACCAATTAAACTACTCTAACGTGCCAAATCCAACTTGCTTCAATAAATATCATGATTTTAACAAAACTAATATTTCATTACTTAAATCTGATCTTTCACACGTTATGGTTTGTTTCTCCGGTGAAACTATTGAAACCTTATTGTCTTCGTTCTATAATGTATTTAACTGTAACTGCATCCGTTCCGATCAAGTAACGAAGCCCTCGAAGCAGATGCCAGCCATGGTTTAATAAGACAATTAAGTATTACAGAAACAGGAAAAACAAACCTTTAAAAAAATTTATGAAAAGTGGTTCTGCTTATAACTATTTTGTCTATTCTGCTGCAACGCATAGATTTAATTACCTTAACCACCAATATTATTGCATACACTTTCTTAATCCTAGATACTTTTTTAAGTTTGTCAACTCTAAAAGAAAAATATCCATATATTCCTCACATGTTTCTTTCAAAAGCTCTGACGATATTGAAACCTGGAATCTTTTTGCTGAGTACTTCCGACGAAATTTTTCAACTGATAATTCCGATTGAACTGTCTACTATCCGTATCCGATGTCTATCTCGGTTTTGATTCCTAACATAGTCATTTCAGAAAATGATGTCTTAGATGGTTTAAGGTCTAAAAAGTATAGTTCTGCGCCTGGACCTAATGGGACTCCATCATGTATACTTAAATATGCTCTGTTGAGCTAAGTGGTGTTATTTCAATGATTTTTAATTAGTCCTTGCAATAAGGTGTTTTCCCTTTGTGTAGAAAAAGTAGTTTCCTTATTCCAATTCGCAAATGTGGAAATAGACATCAGGTTGAGAACTATAGAGGCATCACCAAGTTGATTGTCTTATATAAATTGTTTGAGCGAAGCATCTAAGTTTTGCAAATAAACCTTATATTTCTCCATTCCATGGCTTTCGGAAAGAAAGATCTACTGTTACGAATCTCTTAGAGTTTACTTGACAAGTTTACAAGGCTTTTTCTAGTGGCTCTCGCACGAATGCCGTATATACTAATTTTAGCTTGAATTAGTTAACCATAATTTGTTGATCTTAAAACTCCAGGCTTCTGGCCTCCCCTTCCACCTAGTGGAATGAATAACTTATCTGCATAACAGATCATTCAGGCTTCTGTTTAACTTCATCATTTCGGATAAATTTCCCATGACGTCTGGCGTCCCTCAAGGCAGCCACTTAGGGCCCCTTTCATTTAATTATTTATATTAATAACACATTAGTAATCCCCCTCAGTGATTAAATCCAGCCAGATCTTAATGTACGCTGACAATGTTAAAGTGTTTTCTTAGTTGTCCTTGAAGTCGCAAGCGTCGTATCAGCTTCAAATTTACTTGAATAATTTGCTTACATGGTGCTCGTTAAATATTATGAAATGAAATCTAAAAAAATGCAAGAAACTTTTGTTTCTTAAGAAGGAAATCATTCAATACTGAGTATTTCATTGATTCACAAAAGTTGGGAAGGGTTGATTCCTTCATCGATTTAGGAAATCTATTCGATCAAAGATTACGTTTTAATTTGCGCATTGAGCTTTCTTTAAATAAAACTATGTCCACGCTTTCATTTCAAGTGGTCCATTCATTCATTAAGAGATGGTCCAAAGAGCGGAAGGATCCTTACATTACAAAAAGGCTATGTACGTGCTTAGTTAAATCAATACTTGAGTATACGTCGGTTCAGTGGTCTTCTTCTCATAGGTGTTATGTAGATACGATTGAAACCGTTCAAAATCAGTTTTTGCTGTTTGCCATCAGGAATTTACATTGGGACCCGCTTGTCTCTCTTTCTCCTTATGAAAACAGATTGCTTCTGTTAGCCTGACCGTTACTTGAGAAATGTAGATTTTTTTTTTGTGTTTCTTTCTTAATTAAGTTAATTAATGGTACTATCGATTCGTCCACATTACTTGGTGAGATAAGCCTTAATGTCCCTAACCGCCTCTCTAGGCACTTTATTTTCATTAAACTGAGTCAATGTAAATATAATTATAAGCTGTTTAACCCGTTTAGAATTGTTTGCAGAAACCTAAATGATGTCTATTACCTAATCTTAATATCGGACTCTTTAAAGTCTATCAAAACAACTTTGCTTAATATTCGCGATTTGCCTATATCGTATTTAAACCCACTTGCAATCTTAACATCTCATCATAATTCGCAAATTAATAGGTCTGGTTTACTGTATCGGTTGCAAAGCTTTTCTTTTTTTTTTTTCTTACTTATTTATACGTAAATTATTAATTCACTCTTTGTTTTTTCTTTACTTCTCCTTATATACTTTATACTAGTTTTTAATATTAATTAGTATAAGATTTACTTTTAAGAGTCAATTGAATTCGACTGTTAATACGTTTTAGTTGAGTTTCATGTGTAAGTAAATAAATAAATAAAACACATCCATACATATAAAAAGCTTCAGATTAGCGCATACACAGATGGATACAATAAACATGCAGGCACCAGGGCTTTTAAAATAAGATATTGTAGAACTATCAACAAGCTGCTATAACTCCCCCCTATCATTGACAGAGATGTAAGAAAGAACACACGAAGCAAAGCAAGTTGAGATTAGTAGTAGACTATAAAAAGTTTAACACAAAAATAGTCAGCGGCAAATTCTCACTAGCTAGATTAGAGGGCACATTAGATAAACTAGGAAGAATGCAGTACTTTTCCACATTAGACATGACGAGCTCACTCCACCAGATCGAACTAAACACCGACCACTTACCTTATTCTCTCTGCGAACGAACATTACCAATATCCTAGGTTACCATTTAGTACACTAGATTTCGAACAGCTTTCAAAGAAAGGTAGCCCTAGCTGGATTAGACTCATAAGCATTTTTAGATGCTGATGATATAATAATCCATGGTTGCAATTTCGAACATCACAAGAAGAACCTTATAAAAGTTTTAGGCACAATGCAAATATATAAAATCACATTGCATGCAAAAAATTTCCACTTCTTAAAGTTCGAAGTAATATAATATATATAGTAATATAATGCAGTAATATAATATATCTAGGTAACTTCATTAAACCAGATACCAAAAACGACATCAAAAAACACTCCCCAACACTAAAAAATACAGACGACGAAGATCCACACTATATTGCAACTACTACAGAAGATGTATGCAAGCCTTCGCCAAAATAGCCAAAAACTTAAGCAATCTGCTACAAAAAGGACAAGAATTTAAATGGACACTAACAGACCTTCCAAACCTTGAAAATAATAATTAATATCTCCACCCATACTATAGTAACTGAACCTTGGAAAAAGTTTTGTACTAACAACAGATGCAGATGGATGCAGAGAGGATCAATCCTATCCCAAGGAGACATAAGTCAAGGTCTTCCAATAGCGCACGCTATTAAATAACTAAATAAACACAAAAAAAAAGCCAGTAATGGGAAAATACCTATTACCCATGCACTTTCATATAAACCATTTTAGAGCATACCTATTCGGAAAAAAATGTACAATAGTTACAGACCATAGATTACTAATAGCTTTATTCTTATCTAAAATCACCACGTCTAAACCCACAAAAATCAAGATGGAACCAGCAGATCACGATTTCGACATAATACATAAAAAAGATGCAACTAACACAACTGCAGATGCACCATCCAAAATAAAGATACGACTCTACGAAACTTAAAGAAATAATAGCAACAACCGTCGAGGACAAAGGATAAAAAGAGTTCTAGTAATGACGAAGTGATATTAAAAACACAAGAAGGATCCAAGATAGAAAGGTAATAAGAAATTAAAAATTGAAAACTATCAAAAATTTACCAGTACGGACATACGATGCAATGAATATCCAGACCATGACAATGCCCTGGGAAAATCGTTATCAAAACCAAACAAACTAAATTTTAAAAATTACTTACTCAATTTAAATGACAGGATATTTCAACACATATCCAAAAAGAGGTACGAAAGATCAAATAAGTGAAATGAAGAGTAACTGCCTAAATATACATTTATATGATGACAGACAAAGTTCGGTTTAATGAGGAAGAAAAACGGAAACTAGTTGAAGAGTATCATAACAGCTACCAAGGAAAACAATTAGAAAAACATTTAGAAAACTAAGCCAAAGGTTCATATGGAAAAAAGTATGCAAAGGAGTGCAATATTTATCAAGTAGGTAAATAAATTAAATATACTAAGGAACCACTAACAATCCCGGGAACAACTTTCGAGATAGATACAGTAGGTGCAATAAAACCATCAAATAATGACCGATATATACTAACAGCCCAATGTGAGTTAACCAAATATATCATAGCGAGACCAATTGAAACAAGCGCCAAAACCATTGCCAAAGGTCTATTAGAAGACATAATGTTAAAATACGGAAACTTTAAAATACTAAAATCAGACAGAGGCACAGAATTAATAAAGCAAATATGTGCAACACTAAATATACAACAAAAATTGTCAACACCATACCATCAGGAAAATCTTAGGGATCATAAGATCACTCACAGAGTTCTAAACGCATATCTAAACGCTTTTGTCCAAAATGAACAATGGGATACTTACCGTATTACATCTTCCCGTACTACGCAACACCACATGTACACGCAAGCAACACACCATTCGAATTATTATTCGAAAAATTACCATACACGTCATACGAAGGCATAAGAGAACCCAAAACACAACCAAACCTTGATATAAAAAATGTAGAATTGAAGCAAAAACTTAATTATTCACAGCAAAATGCGCAAAAATAGTTGCAATTGCCAAACAAAAGGAGTATTAAATTCAAAACTGTACAAATATAATAAAATTAATAATAGGAAATCTGTTGTTAATGAAAGTACATAATAGAAATAAAGTCCAAAAACCCTACGCAAGTCCGTACAAAACAGTGGATATAAGTAGTTCTAATCCAAAACGAGACATTAAAGGTAAAATTCAGCAAGTACACAAAAATGTGATCAAAACATACAAAACATAATTACATAATACAATTGGACACAGATATTATCATTAACCAACCACATTTTTCTTTTATATTTATTAAATTAAAGGAAAATTAGGAAATTTCCGAGTAAGTAATTTTCTCAAAAAAGGTAAGGATGTAGTGTACACCTAAAAACAATAAAATTACACAATTATTGAATGATTTAGAATTAGGTCAATCGTTATTTAAGCATTGTATGTACGATTTAATATGTGGGACAAACAGTACGTTATAAAAGACGGATTCTTTTCTTCAATAAAAGAAATAATCATTGATTATTCAACAGATGAAATATAAGTGAAAGCTCTTGTTTGTGTGCTCCTAATAGTGTGCAACTACGAGAAGTGCGCTCCGGGGCGCTTCAAAATAACAGAGCAATCTTTTCTTTTTAAAAAAATCGTAAGTCAGAATATGCTACGTAAATGCTAATACCTTCTTTCCCGCAGCATTTTCGAGAGCATTGCCTTATTCAAAGCAAGTAAGAATGCTATAGCCGCACATACACCACTTCGCCTAATGCAGTCATTCCTTGCGGTTTAAAAAATAGATCTACGTGATCCATTTACTAAGGACCAATTTTTGTCAGTTAAACGCTTAGTTGTCCGATCCAAACAATTTTTAATAGCGTTCATCTTTGGCCAAAAAATTTAAGACATTGACATAATGCACCGTCCCAGCGATTTTTGCAATAACTGCTAAATATTGGAAACATGCATACTGATGCTACTAACATCATGAATAAGAAAGAGCAGCGTATTAGCAATATCAATGACAATAAACAAAGCTGAAAGTCACTTTAATTTTCAGGATTCAATTTTGAAAACTCATATTTTTCCAATGGAAAAATTATATCTACAGCAGTTACAAAACAATCAACATTATTTACGTTTACATCAGATAGGAGCATAAACAATATTGCATAGGAAAATAATTTAATGCAATATTTGTTATTTTTTAATCCGACAATTTCGACTGCAACAAATAAATGGTTTTACCTTTACATTGCGAAAATTCCTGCATTATTTGTTTATAATGTGCACTATTGGCTCCAAGTGAATTTTCGAAGAAATGCTTATAAATAAGAATTCCTACGCCGGGGCAAGTATACAAAAAAATAAACCACGAAAACAACCGCTAAATCGAAATGAAGCAACAAGATTGAGAGACGCGCAATGAATTACAAGTCGGAATGAAGAACAACGCACACCATTAATACACCGCGCTATTGTCCATGCATACAAAGGTGAAAATAACATATAATGTTTCTAAAAAGTTAAAATGAAACAAGTGGTTCTATTTATTATACCCATTACTGTATTGCAACATTCAAAAGAAAGCTTCAGAGACGTCAGAAAGTATATATATTCTCGATCAGCAACAAATTCTGCATTGACTAAGCTATGTCTGTCCATCTGCGTGGAGTGTGTTGTTGTTGGGTTTAAATTTGGCAGAAACATTGGAAATCTTTGCAGGCAGATTGATATTGGAAGTGGGCCAATTGGTCAGATGGTCAGAGTACAAGGCCGCAATAAAACGTAAACTGAACGCAACCCCGTTTTTCTAAATAAAAATTTATGGATTTTTGCTCATTTTTATAAAAGATAGAACGCTGAAAGTTTTCACATATATTTTACGAAAACGGGAAAAAAACGAAGATGCCCACGCAAAGTTGCAAGTGATTAAATTTTCTTTTTTTCACTTTTTTGAGGTCTTATTAACTAATTATAAGATAAACAAAATAATATTTAAAAACTATTTTGTACATTCTTCAAATGCAGATATATTATCTGCCAAAAATTTTAAAATAAAAGCAGTGGACACTACGACCTGGCGGGTTAATATTTTGTTCATAATACTAGGGATATGGGTATCAAATAAAAGGATTTGGAGCGGAGAAGGCGAAAAGCTAAATGCGTTAATTTTGAATTAATTATGATGGACGTCGCGACGTGGTAGATTAATTTTTCTTAACAATACCTATTAGTAAAGTAAAAGATGGAAGATCAGTTTTATCACATTCCCTTTTTTGACGATAAATACAAGAATGTGGCGGAAAAGATTTCAATGGTGATGGGTATGCGAGGTTATAACTTTCTTAGTTGTTTTTCTCTGTTTTTATTTTAAATCTATCTGAAATTAAGCTCAGCACTTATGGTTGTCATAACTATTTTTCGAGAACATCTTGTGCTATGAAATTTTTCGGTTTATGTACAGCATATGCGATTTTTCTTTGTCCCAATCTTATAACATCTATTAATTAAAGGAATACTCAAAATTAATTGTAAACCCACATAAGATAATTTTTATAACAAATCCTTCCTTAAAGATATTTCAGACCTTCAACGTTTTTTGTTTAATGAGATGAAAGAGGTTTTATATAGGAGAGTAAGAGCTGTGAACCATATAAATAAATCTTTTACGCATTTTTTAATACAAAATGGCGGTGTAAAGTCTTTCTGGGTTAATAATGCTGAATCAACCCGAATACGTCAATGAAAGAATTTGTACCCAAAGATTTAACTCAGGAAGATGGGAATTTCAATATTGTCTCTCCCTTACACAAGATTTATTCTGAAAGAACGTTATTATTCTGAATAAAAGGAAAATTTTAGACTGATAGAGGAATAAAGCGAACAGAATATAAGAAGAAGAGGAGAAAAATATAAATTTACTCAAAGAACGAGAAAGACATTACGCTTCGTTTACATCAAATTTTCCAATAGCTGCCACTTTCTTATCGCAAAGATAAAAAATTCACAGCATAGATCGGAGAGAACCATTTGCTCGATATACAAAATATGTTGTAAAGTATTTATTACAAACAGTTCATCTATAAAAGTTGACATGCCGTAAGAAGTTATGCAAATTAAGTGACTCATTCAAATACCTTCTTTGACAATTGTAGACTGATTTGTTACACATTGATTACAAAAAGGTAAAATTCCAAATCTGTTTTTACACAAATTTTTAAAGGTGTTATCGTTATCAGGCATCGCAAGTCGATTAGCTTAACGTTTCCAAACGTGCTTTTAAAGGAATTCACCAAACACATTTTAGTTTTGATGGCAAGATTTTCGACCGAAGCCTTCGCAGAGTACACCACTTCCATTTACGATGATAGAAAAGTGGCTATATATGAGAACAAATTTTCTATACTAATAGATACATTTTTCATTTTTATTAAATGTATTTTATGTATTTCGTAAGAAGTTGGAAAAATTAAATTAATGTAAGATATACTGTGAACTTATATAAACAAGAACACTAAGAAAAAGGAAAAAATACTGAATAAGCTACAACTTGTACGAAAAGAAAACATGTCAGAGACGATGACCTTAAACATATATAGAGATTGAGACTTAAACGTACTATAAAATGATTTGTCTTGATTAAAAAATATATTGATGGACGACGACAATGATTAATAACTTAAAAAGTGAATTTGCCGTTGAATAAAAGAGGCGACGGCAAAGCAATTGAATTGTAAGGATTTGATATTGCTTCCATACAATAAATGCAATTAAAGGCGACCTACGGTACAGAAAATAAGTATTTCAATTGCTTTTCTAATTATGAGTTGTAATTTTCGATGTTCCTGGTTAGCAACTTTTTTCAATTTCTAATCATCGATAGCGTATTGCGGCATTTTCTCATATTTCACTTTGGTACCGTCGTGATCAGTATTGATAAGTATTATTGTGTGTGAGTAACCCATAGTGACTTGAGGTATTTTCATGTTATCCATTTTGGGCACTTCCTTAGGAACTGTGGAAGACTTTTGAAATTCGCCTATGCCAAGTTCACCATAAGTGGGCGAGGCACCCCAACCAATCAAGGTATCATCAGCTGATATGACAATAGATGTGTTGGCACACCCAATATCCGTGATATTCCAACCTGACAAATCTTGCACAGGTTTCGGGTACATGTTAGCCTCACCGGTTTTTTTATTCTGACCGAACAAAAATAGCACGCCCAACTCATTAACCACCAAACTAAAGGTAGCACCGCAATAAACACTACGTGCACCACGTCCGTGAACATCAAAAAACTTAATCAACCGCGGTACCATTTCATCTTTAGGCTCGGCGTGACCTAAACGGCCAAAACCACCAAATCCCCAGCTGTAGACGCGTTTTTTTGAATCAATAGCCACCTGTAAATGTTGAAAGTTATTGAGGACATATCCAAATACTGAAGTTAATATTAGAGCACTTGCCGTGTGATTGTTGCCACAAGCAAAATCAACAATTTGTACATTATCCACTGGATTCACGTGCCCATCTTTGTTTTTTTCAATGTATAAAACCACCTTTTTCGGCGATGTCTCAAAATGGAATGACAACTTATTGGCATTTACAAAATATTTGGCATCTGTGTTGTGGCCCAACTGCCCATACTCAGGTAAACCAAAGGTATGCAGATTACCTTTAATATCCAAAATAACAGAGAATTCGGCTCCACAACCTATGCGTACGATTGGAGGACCGCGATAATTGATAAGTGTTGGTACGGTGATGACAGGTGTAGTGTTGCCAACGCCGCATTGTCCCGATTTATTGTCGCCGCAAGCAAATACTGTGCCGGTATCCGTAAGAAAAAGAGAGTGATGGCGTCCGACCGCAGCTTGAACAACGTTTAACTTTTCCAAAGTTGGTATAATGGTAGGTTTTTCACACAATTTCGTATCCGATAACCCTAACTGGCCAGAAGGATTGCGACCAAAAGCCAAGGCCTTGCGATCCATATTAATCAGGATAGTATGGGCAGCTGCACAACCGCTGGCCGCAAAACGGTACTACAAAATTTATAATGTTTTGAGGTATAAATAATGGAAAAAATTTAATGCTCACCTTTTCATCAGTGAAACGATGAAAGCTATACAAATTGGGACGAACTTTAACTACATTTTTCCGATCACGTTTGCCAGTCAGGTCCCAAGTAACCATGCCGGAAATTAGCATGTGTCCGGGTGTTTTATCCATTGTTGCTAACAGATCATCGGGCAATTTACTAGGTGGATCCATGTTATCATGAGGAATCAATACTTCAACTTGACTTGATGAGGTCTGCGCCTCCTCTTCTGATTCTTCACTAACCTCATCCTCATAATCGGACTCTTTTTTTTTAGGTCGCCGTTTATTCGAACCATTGCCATTTCCACCTGCTTTGCGCTTGGCTGACATTTTCTATCCAAATTTAAATAAGAAACATAAAGAAAATTCACAATCTCGGCGTTTAATAAATGGAATACATTTATAAAGCGATTGAGATAAGCAGACTCCCAGGAATGCTCACTTCGTTCACGAAAAACAAAACATAGTAACAAACAACTCTCTAATGCTTTGCAAACACGACAGAAAATGCTCTCTAAACATGAGGGTCAAAGAAATAAGCGACAAATGTGAATGATATAGAAACTAAACGTAGTCACTTTTTGCATTCACGCATTTGTACATGTATATGTAATTCCTGTAATTCATGAGCAGATGGCATGTTGTAAAACTATAGCGGAACATTACAAGGAGTTTTGTAAAGAAGGAATTAAATTGAGAGACTAAGCAGGAAATTAAAATTTGCTTAAAGTTTAATTTTCGTCACATTGATTCACTAAGTCATAGAGGAATTTAACAATATTTGACATTTCCCTTAAATTCATTATTGCAGCACATCAAATACAAAATTTAGAAATACACTGTAGCGGCCTAAATATCTAGCTTTAGCGTCGCTTGTATTGACGCCGCAAGCATCTTTTCTCCTTTGTTCAAACCATTCACGAAACGCCTGTTAAAATATGATATTATCATTTGTAGACACTTACAACTGATTGTTTTGATCGGTAAGAGCTATAAAAATTTAAAAATTATATATTTATAAAGAATATTTGAAAAACTTAAAATGAAAACGCACAAACAGACCCACCACTTTTTTCCCTTAAATCGCGGCAACTGGATAGTATTAGAATAGAGTTGCATCAGTCTATAAAATGAATGATATTATGCTTCTTACTACAGGGTTACCAAATTTTACTATGGATTGCTATTTCACATTTACTAAACTAATCATTATAAAAACTATTAATAGAACACGACTCCTTTTTGCGTTTTAACATAAGTAATAATAATCGAAAATTAGTACACAAACTGATTTAACATCTGACATTATTTGTTTTTTTTTTGATGTGATGTGTTTCTTTTCTAGGTAATTATTGAACGAAACTTAACTTTTTTTTATTTATAAAAGAGGAACGGATCAGGCATGGCAAAGGCAATAAAGATGATAACAAGGAAAAAAGGTGATGCAGATGATGGTGATGATTATAATTGATTTATTGACGATACAACGATGTTAACCTCTCCCGTTTAGTTAATATTAATATTTTAATAAATTTTTACTAATAAAAAGTCCATTCAATACTCTCTATTCTGGAGTTTAGTTCTGACGATTGATATCAAGCTATGGCCATATAGGAATTATTAATTTATGGAACTATAAAAATTTTTCGAGATACTATTAGACAAAACAAAAACTTTAATTATAATTATGACAACTTCAAAGGAGAAGTCGGCAGTTTTAACAAAAACAGTTACTTAAGATGAGTTTTATTGCGAACAGGAAGGGTTTCGTATAGGTTATTTTTTAATGCACATAAAAATAAGATTCTTATCTGACTCTTGTGTGTAACACTCATCACATACATCAGATGACACCCGTCCAGCCACCTTTAAATAAACTTTGTCATATGTGTGATTGAACATGAGCACCTTAATCTCTCATGTGCTAAATTTGGCATTAGAAAGCGGTTTAAAGGTCAAGAAAGCATGATTTTGCTATATCCCTTGTCTTTCCAGTCTTATACGATATTATTTCGAATTAGATGATATTACATCGAAGTCGAGATTCACGAGCATAAAGATCAATATTTTCATTTGATTGAAAGCCACAATACATGAAAACCAGACCAGATGACATGTATCTACCTCAAAAAAAAAGTTAACATAATATGGATTTCAAATACGTACATATTACGATGATCTTTTTTATTAATTAGGGTAAGGGGCAATCTAGTGTAAAGAAAAAACCACGAATCTCTCGATACCTTTTGATATGCCAAGCTGAACCTGTGTGATGGCTAGAAGTTCAGTAAAAATTGAAGAAAACGCTTCCAGCCCTCATAAATTGTGAAATCGTTGTTTGGTAAAACCAAAGTTCTTCTCGACATGTAGCTCGAAGACCCAACTGTGGAAAGTTTTTTTCTGCTGGCTGTTGACACAAAAGGATTAAGATCTTGTTAAGAACATGAGTGGTATATAAAAAAACATCAGTTTTACATACATAAGTGTATGCAATGTTAAGAACATTAATACTATGCAGCGTCATATTTGAGTAATATGCTGCTACACCTAATCCCTAGTTTCCTTCCTTTCCTTAGTTTCATTTAAAAAAAAGGGAAACTAAAAGAGTAAGTATATGCAAAAATAAGCAAGCTATCGCGTTGCATTGGCCAGTCAATGTACTTAAGTAGTTTTGTCGATTTGTCAAATGTTCTTAATATTGCAGGCCTTTATATAAAAGAAGTGCATGCATGCATTATGTTAGTTTAAGCATACATTTATTATTTCCCACGAGAAAATATCTTTGTTATTAGTTCTAACTGTTGACAGTCAGTCCTCTAAAATCAATATATGTGATTTGTTTAGCTAACTTAGCGTTTCCTTCAAGTTCCAAGTGCTTGAAAGGAAAAATAGAAAAAATGGCAAATGAAATGAAAAATAGTGTCAGTCCAAGATTTATGTATTTATATTGATCAACGCTAATTCGCATCTTAACAGATCTATTTTACATATACTTTGGACAGAGCTTCAGACTGAGATAGAGTTGACTTTGTCGAACACACAACATTATTTTAAATAACAACTTATGTAGCTGTTGGGTACTTTACATACCCTAGAGACTACCATCTGAACAAAGGACGGTCTAAAGATTTTGACTTTCAAAACTTCTTTAGCTGTCAGAAATAGGGTCCTCTCAAAGATCGGCAGTTCATCAGATTTGATTCTAAGGATGGGAACCGTTGTAGAGGGGAGACACCCATACATCGTCTTAGCAGTTTGTTTTGAAATGCCCCTTGGTATCATTAGAAATTCGCTTTTCTCGGATACAGTTCGTATCACTGGATCGTGGATATACTTTTTAAGAGAAATATACTTGCAAGGTTTCACTACAAAACTCTTTTATTTACAATCAATTTAAGGATAGGACTATTTACATTTTACTTTGGCAGTACTCTCGACTTCTCAACTCTAATATTTTTTTTCGACTCAAATGTTCTTGTACGACTGACTGCCTTCCGCAAGTATCTGTTTATGTACATTTTTACAAGCATATTATTATTACTTAAGTTCCCGGCTTCATTTTTAACCCGTTGACGTTAATCTTTTTCGTCGGTCGGCAGCTGCATGACGCGCCACGAACGTGCACTTGGTTTTTCCCTGTCTAGGGAATTTATTTCGTGGGAAAATTGATTAGCTGGAATGAACTGGATTTGAGCTTCCCGTGGCAATATATATATGCATGTATAGAGGCTCGGCAACATTAATAACAATTGTTAGTCGTTGCGAGCAAGCATAAGTGGGTTTTTAGTATTTTGATTACATATTCGATGTGTGCTGTTTTTCTCAAATTAATGTTAATGCTACACATACTTGTCTGAATTTCCTGTTGATAATTTTCCTCGCTGAACTTATTGGTAAAATTATATAAGGAGGTGTGTTTATTATTCCTATTTTATATTGGATTACTCATTTCACCGTATTATGCCTGCATACTGAACATTTTTTTCTGTTTACATCTTTTTTTGAAATCTCTGAATATAATTCTGATTATACACGAAGTTTATGCATCATATTTCATTAAATACCTACAGGTCACTTCTACCCTGCAACGATCACTAACATTATTGAATCTATCTTCTCTCACTTATTACGATCTCACAAGATTGATTTTTTCCTTTACCTTATTTTGCTTTTTTTTGCTTCATATAGTAGTATGTTAATTAATGCTACAATATAACAGCGCCTATAATTAAGTATATATATTGATGGTATGAATTATTTAAAATTCAAAACCTTCGAAAGGAACGTGATATTACTTTCTAAATGAGGAAAAGTTCGCGTCATATTTCCCATGTATATGTAAACATACCTGGCTGCGATGTTCAAATATTACAAACTCACAATGTGGAAATGGTTAGAAATTGGATTATAAAATTATGCTACCGAAGTATCCTGTAGTACTTTTTCACATTTTCACATTTTCACATTTTTCATTTTTACATTTTACTTTGGCAGTACTCTCGACTTCTCAACTCTAATATATTTTTTCGACTCAAATGTTCTTGTCCGACTGACGCTGCCTTCCGCAAATAGTCTATTTATATGCATTTTTGCACGTATATTACTATTACTTTAGTTTATTGCTTCATTTTTAATCCGTTAACGTGCTTTTCCGCTAATCTTTTCGTCGGTTGGCAACTGCATGATGCGTCGCGTATGTGCACTTGGGTTTTCCTTTGTAGGGAATTTATTATTTGGGAAAATCAATTAGTAATAATGAACTGGATTTGTGACTTCCTTAATAATAGTTAGAACAAGGATACAAGTGGTGGAGAGGAATAAATCTATTTTTGAGCGAATAAAAGATTTGTAAATTGTGAGTGCTTTTGTTGGGAAAAACAATGCAACAAGGCTAGCCGCCAGATTGTCGACGTTAGATCTAAACTAACAGTCATTAAGAGCTTCAAAGTAGTGTTCTTGGACCGCTACCCTTGCGTTTATGATCCCGCCGAGGAATTTAATGGAATTTTTTTCGTTAACTAGTGTACCATTGATCGAAATGTGTATGAACTTTCTGGAATCTTTTGCAAAATATATTGTGTCCATTTTATTTGGGTTGTAGCGAAGGTTAAGTTCTCTGCAAACGTCAAAGAAGAGATTAGTTTTAGTAGCTGATTCACCCGATTCTTTAAAAGCATCAGCATATTAGAAAATATGTGTACTGCCACCCTGAATTGATGCAACTTGGCCGTACATAGATTGAAGAGAACAGGACTAAGCTGTCTTGCGGAAGTTCCCCATTAACTCCAACGCCGTCAGAACCCATAACTAGTATGAAATGAAAAAAAAAGTAACATGCATTAATCAAGCTAAATTTGAAACCCATTAAGAAATTTATATTTGTAGTTAAAAGTGAACATCATAACTTTTTTTCCGTCTTTTTTTCCCCTTTAGTTTGCGAAAATTAAATCATTTATACACATGTGGGTAGATTTGTATTTTTGATCCGCAAAAGAACGCTTAGGTATGACGTTATGTATATAGAGAAAAAGCATAAGTCTTTCCCTTTTCATGGAATTTGTAATCCTTATAAGAACCGCGATGAAAGAGATTCGTCTGTAATTAATCAACTCGTCAAGACTCTTCCCTGCCTTTGAAATCGAAACAATTTTTATACAACGACATTCATTTGGAATGATGTTTTTAATTCAACATTTATTTATGTCATTCAACAAAACAGAGAGAACTTTCGTCATATCATACCTAATCCCGTTACATTTCGCAACAAAATATTTTTTGTAAGTAGAACCGCTATGTGTTCATTTAACTAGAAAGGCGACGTGCCAAAATCACATAGTTACAGGCAAGGAATAGCAGTCTGGGTTCCAGTCGATGACTGCCTACATTCCATATTGGAAACTTAAAATTCCTCTTAGTCTGACGATGAGCATTTAAGAAATTCCAAAAAATTCTCGTGCTTCCATTAGCGCTCAATTCTTCAATTAGGAGAGGCCTACGCTTCTTTTTGTTTTTCTTACAGACGCTTTCCATTCTTTTTGTAAGTCTCTGAAAGAGTTAAAGTTGGTGAAATTAGCATATCTTGAACATTATTGTCTGGAAGCTCACAATCTGTGAAAAATAGTAGAAAGTGAAGCGCCCCACCACGGTTTTGGATTGAAAAGTTTGGTTATCTGCAAATTTGTTTTACCATACTTCATTTCTCTTGAAATATGTTTTGAATTAAGGAAATATCAGAATCTAAGTTAGCAATAGATAAGCGATCGAATAACAACTTCCGAGATATAAAACCGTGACTTTTTAGGATTACATTGTCCTCAGTTTCAAAAATAATTGGAAAGTCGCGACTTTAAATAAATATCTTTCATTATTTTCCATTAAGAAATTAATTGAGTAGAACTTGAAAAAGTCAAATTCAACGGGCTTCGAATGCTCGGAACACTATCGCGAACGAGTTGGGTGTGCGGTTATTAAACCAATTGAAGTAAGTAAAGTTTATGATGTCAAAAAGCATCTTTCTCCTGTTGCTCCAAATCGAATCACGAAAACTGGTGTGTCTTGAGTTAAAATAACCAGCCAGAAGCACGTTACGAAAACCATTCAAAAAATCACAGTCTCTCTAATTTATCTTTAAAGTATTGATTTGGAATGTGAGGTGGAGAGAAAACAAACACTATCACTGTATTTAAGCAGGTTGTTTCTATAATAACTAGCTGACGATTTGTAGGAGATTTGTATAAAATTGATACCTTTTTTGATGAGTGTGATAACACCACCTTTCGAGATAAACCTTTAACTTGAAATTTATAGATCTGATACATTTTCATTAGATAAAAAAATTTCATTAAGTATAAAGAAATTTACGCATTTTCACTTTAGGAAAAAATCGAAAGTGTGTGCATTGCGTTTGAAGCTCTGAATATTATATCGCAAAGAGATCATTTTTGTGATGTAAGAGATTTAACACTCAAGCGGACCCAGGCTGTTAGAGCATATGATAAGAAGATTTAAAAGTTGACATTTTTTCAACAAATTTTGCAAGTTTATCTGAATCATCAATAGCGAATAAAGTTTTGAAAATTTCGTTAATAAGTTTTTCAAATTCCGTAGTTTTGTGCTCAATAACAAAGTTTGTGGTTTCTTTAGGAACCAGCAGATATTTTTGATTGTTGAGATATATCGATTTCGAAAAATTTTCCTCCATAGTATTTAAGCGCTTAATGGTTGGCATATTAATAAAAGTATTAAAATCCTTTTGATTCGTTATCATTTTTTTAGCTCTAACCCTTTCCGGGGCGGACAACTTTTAGGTTCCGTGCTCACTTAAAAAAAAAGCATCTAACCTACCAGGAATTGATTGATGGTTAAGTTGAAAGTTGCTTATGCAAAAGAGATAACTATGAAGTTAGGTAGGTAAAAAAGAAAAAAAGCCGTTCAACAATCACTTGAGTCTGTTTGCTTTTTTTTCTTAATTTTTCCGTTATATTGAAATTGAGATTTCTATATTGTTAAGGTTTATAAATGCTAAATTCACTTTCACGAGATCAACGAGAGTAGTCAGAGTGTTCAGAGTGGTACTTAACGTAAAATTAACAAAATAATTATCAAAAAAAAAGTAAATTTTATTATTTTAGCTTGTAAATAAAGTTGTATAAGTTAGTTGATGAATGTGCTGCGAATACAAATGATTTTACATATATTTCCTTTTAAATTTTAAACACTAGAAAGAAAGAATGAAAAAGAAGTTTGTGAAAAGTTGACAATAAAACTCAACCATAAGTGAAAACACATTATTGGAAATAAAAACTTAAGCCTAACTAAAAACGTATCATTAGAATTGGAATTTAGCATTCAAATTCAACCAAATAAACGTCTTACCAAAAAATAGTAATTAAAACTTAGTCCTACTAAGAATGTATTATTAAAAATTTCTTGTGTTGAAACTTAAACCTAATAAAAGCACATTATAATTACAGTCAGTTAGTTCCTAAAAACTGGGATATATATATAATAAGCAAAACCTGCAAATATTGGTGTTGATAAAGGGGCTTAATCCGAAAGAAAACATATGAAAGAGGTTATAAAATGCAAGGAAGCAGAAGATTGCGTCAATTGGCAACGGAAAGCACCACGAGGCGGCATTATGAAGGGAAAGGAATGATATAGAGGACCAACAACTTAGACATAAATCAACATCCACAACAAGTAAGAAATAAATCAACATCCACGGCAAGTAAGAAATAAATCACCTTAGGGTTAAGACGTAGTAATAGAAAAAAAAAAGAAAAAATGGCAAATATCATGAACTAAATATATAATAGGTTTTGTGACGATGAAGTACAAGTATATATATATATATGTGTGCGTGTGTGCGTAGGAATGTAACCATAGACAATGACTTAACGGACCAACAGATACATAGGTACGAACTAACGGAGTAAAGAATACTAGCAGACTATATGACTGTTAGATAAGACAAGTCGTTAATTATTTCACATTTATAAATATATAAAAAAATTCTCTTATTTTTTGTGAGTATAGCTGGGTTAGCCAGGGGGTAGAAATAAAACCCAAGCTCTACACACCATCACAAAATACGACTCTATATTAGAAGTTTGATAAGATCGTGAATATCTAACTTCACAAAGTTTCACAAATAAGCCGAGTAAAAAGCAACGAAAAAATCGAAAACATTTAAAAAAATAAAGAAAAATGTTTCAGGACATTTCGGCAAAACATTATATCGAACAATTTCTATGAGTAAACTTCAAGTGTAAAGGAGAGGGAGATACACAACCGGTATACGTTAAGAACTGCTGTATATCGTATACATATAAAAACTAAATCGGGACACATGTTAAGAAACTAACAAATGACCATACAGTAGATGCATCGCGTTCCGAACACTATGGCCAAATTTCGTTAGCTCTGAAGAAATATAGACATATTAATAAGAAATTGGTAGATGTACTTTGAAGCAGCTTGGCGACGCTAACTATTTTTCTTGTGTAGATTTAATATCTGGCCTTTATCAAACTGGTTTCGAGAAAGGCTCCAGAGATTCTACATTATTTTTAACCCATAATGTTCCTTATGGATCTACTAGGCTCCCATAAAGACTGAAGATATCCCCAAATTCTTTTCAATATGGTTTAAAACCAGAATTTATACATGGAGCACTTAGTGGTTTCTGGTTGTTCTGAAAAGTATACGCCTTCGAACTTCACAGATATTTTTAAATTATGCCACAATCTCAAATTATATCTTTGAAAGTATTAACTCAGCAATAAGGGAAGGAATAATTTACTACTATATATTCAATAATTGAACATTGCCCTACACTAAAAGACGCTGATAGTGCGAAGTGATTTATCGTATTTTTTAAGTAGTTCCGTAGATCCATGAAAAATTTTATAACGTCGTTTATTCAAATTATCGATTGTTAGCAAATATTGAAGAACATCGGAAACTTCAACCACTTGTTAGGTTTTGAATTTGCAAGGTTATGCATTTTTAACAGTGAACTAACTAACTAACAGTGTCACTACAAAGATATGAAAACATTCTTCGGATTGTAATAAGTAGCCTTCTTGGGATCAGTGTTCAAAAATTCTCGAAAGAAAATGCAATTATTTAAAATCATTGAAATCATCTACTGTTGCTCGAAAATTTTTTCAATACTCGCTGAAATTAAACCAATAATTGACGAAACTTGGATATTATTTTTTTTGCTTCGAACGAATTTGTACATTGTGCTCGAAATTTGAAAGGCAAGGTAGCTGCTATCCGAAACTTCGAAAGATCAAAATCTATCAAAAAAGGTCAGAAATTTAGTGGTTTAATAAATTATTATCATAGATACGTAGCTATGCCTGCTGAAACCACCATCCCTATACACGCAATCAAAACTAGAAAATAGATTTTCACTTAGAACAAAAAGGTAGCAAATGCACTCGAATATAGAAAGGTTCGCGTCTAAGGTGCTATTAATTCATTTTAATAAGGAATCCAAAATTGGCGGAGTTAATATAATATAAACCACACAATAAAATATATACTAGAGCCATTAGTCTTTTCCTCTGAAAAATTGTCTTCGTCTTGATTGTGATTTCTTGGCAATTTAGTTAAACATTAAACATTTCAAGCACTTAATACGGCCTAGATAAAACACAGCTTTCACCGACCGTAAACCTTTAACAGGGGCTTTAAATTCAGCGACTGAACGAAATCCGAAATGGATGCGACAATTAGAACACATTTCGCAATTCACTAACGACATACAATACATACGTGAAGATACAAATGGTAGCTTATACCACATCCGGAGCTTTTGAAATTAATATTTCAACTCAACTGAACATAAAACTCTTGCAGACAGAGAAACAACACGATTTTTCAAAAACCGAAGATCAACGTTCAGCTAATCAAAATTCCCAAAATCTACATAACAAGTCACACCGTAACACCAAAGCTGGACGTTGATTAGTAAAGGCTTGATTAAAGAAGGTTGATAAATGAAAGCATATATCACTAATAAGTGTAACGCGACCAAACGGTTTGACGAACTTTAGGTGATACTCTTGGGGTTGAGACCTGACTACATTATTAAATAATGCAGTAGTTGTAAAAATTAAATGAAATTTGTCTATATATCTAACACAACGCAAAGTCAATGGTGGAGAGTTCCGAGGGTGTGACCGATAGACGCACATGTGCTTGGAAAGCTAGCTAGATTGGCAGTAATGGGGTGGCTTCACTGCTGATCCTACAGACATTCTACAGGCGGTTACACTAAAGAAATACGCGTTGTAAAGCTCTTTTGAGGATAGAAGGACGGAATTTATTTAGGGTACGAACCGATCTTATGCCCTGGGGCAACCTGCTCTACTTTCCTCTCATTAAAAATAAATGATTTAGTGCATTCTTTATTATTCACATATGTCAACTTGAGTTCTCATGGTTTATTAACACAGTTTTTCATAATTTATAACAAATATGAATTTAAATTCCAAAGTTGAGAAAAGAATGAAGACAAAAAATTCGTGCATTGTAATTTGAATAATAATAAAAATAAAAGAAGCAGGCATCAACTTCATAAACAAAAATTAAATAACAAGGACCATAAAGTGTTAGAGATAAGGTAGCGATGGTGTTGCTCTGAAGATGACTCTGCCCATATCATCGTAATTACTCTTAATAGAATTGTAATTACTCACTGGGGTTATAAATATTAAACGCTTTAACGAATCTGTACATCTATTATAGCATAATATGTTTCTATCTATTTCTCCTTGCGCTTTTTCTCATTTTTTTTAAATCTAATTTTTTCTTTTATATGACACTTTATTTTCTATATTTTACATCGGTCGTCACCTCTGCTTGTTTGCATGCTTGTACTGCCGGTTGAAAAACGATTGTTGACTTCAATTCATTAGATTCACATGCGAGAAGATGTAACACCGGTTTTATATTTTTGTAATAATTGACACAAATACAACACTGCACTCGGCCGGGTTATTATTCTCGCACGTTGAAAGGATAGATGCTAAGGTCACGTTTGGCAGAGAACAGAAGAAAATAATAAGTGAAAAAATTAAGTTCCGTCGCGGAAGTTAATTCCCATCACCGTTTACTTCAAAAAAATAAAAGAAATAAAAGAACAAAATTCTTATGTTCTATAATGTGGAGCGGGCGCAGTTGATTTCTTATATTTTCAACACAAAATATTTTGTCGTAGAGGCATGTGGGCGCTGTAGACGTGTCCTTTAAAAAGTTTAGGTCGATTCAAAATTCTTTTGTAAATTTTTAAGCGAGATCTTCACTTTCGGTAACGTTTACCACAAATATTATAAGGTTAGACAGATGGACAGACGAACAGGCGCACATGTTGAGGTGCATTCAAGCGTTGTAACAGGCCAAGAATTTGTATACCTTACGGCGTTTTTGAAACTTGTTTCTGCGTGTTATAAAGGTACTGAAAAAATAGGTAACTTTTGATACACTATAATATTGGATAGGCGTAAAATTTTCCATTTTTGTGCACATGAGCAAAAACCCAATTTTTCGTTCCCATTGAAAAACAGAGGTGTTCTCAGTTTACGTGCCGCTGTGGACGTGTCCTTCGATTGATTTAACCCTTTTTTAATACCAATCTGCGTGCAGGAACTTTCAATGTTTCTGTCAAATTTAAAGTCGGTAGCTTCATCTTGGCGGCGAGGAGAATGTTTACAACAGACATTCACCGACGGACGGACGATCAGACGAACACACGGACATGCTTAAATTGATTTACAATTTAATGCTGATCAAGAATATATATAGTTTGTGGGGTCTCTGATGCTGAATATACTCGTCATCCTTCGATGAGGGGCGTGAACAGAAAAAGGTTTTGGCTTTTAGGAAATAACAAGTGCGCAAAAAAAAAGGAAAATTGACTAATAATTTAAGAAAAGAAAAGAATAAAATCGTCGTAAAAATAAGAATATTTTTAAAGTAAGAATATGTTTAAAAAGATAAGTACCTTAAAAAAAAAAAGTGACAATCATGATAACACATAAATTATGCATATTGTATTGCACAATGACAATAGATTTTTGTTTTTGATATGTATAACAAGGAAAAAAATAAAATATTAAAAAAAATATGAATAAAAATGCATGATGAATACTCCCATAAAAAAAGGAAGAAAGAGTTTCCTTCGGAAATTTTCATTCTGTTTATTAAATTAAGAAAATCATGGAATAATAAGTAGCTATTATAAAAAAATAAAAAAAAATTAATTTACGTATATGACTAAAGGAATCATGCTTGAGCATGACGCCTTCATATTTGAACAAATGCTTCAATAATATCTTGCGACATTATTTTTCTCCACTTCAGAATTTTTAATTATTAGGGAGGAAAAGATGGTCAATGTAAACGAGCTTTAAGTTAATCAAATGATTCGGGAAAATGCAACAAAGACGTAGATACTGACTTACTTACTATACATTTTTAGTTTTTTTCCCAAAATGAATAGTAAGTCAAATATTAATTATAAATAACCAATTATTGTTACCATTTATTCTAATAATATCATAAACTTATTTGTGGCTTGTTGCAAATCATTCCTCTCGGTGATCCTTGTAACGATTTCGGAGAGATTGCTATTTTCACGTAATTGGTTCTTTCAAATTAACTAAAGTGGCTGAATAAATTTTGCTCAACGATCGTACATGTTAAATGTGCTGTACTTCATTGATGTATTGATTAACACAACTTTTGCCAAGATAACGTGAGTAAGTAAACTGATTACACAGATTGGGAATTATGAGTTGTTTCGTCAGTAACTTTACCTATATACTAAAGCATAACTCATTTCACGGTTTCACATGTCAATATTACAGAAAGCATTTGTAGCACATTGCAAAAGTTTTAAAGTTTATTTTATATTCAGATTCAGACTCCTTCAATTTGTGTAAGTTGAGCGTAAAATTCCTTATTGCATTGGCAAAGGTAAATCAAATTTATAAATGGCAAGTAAAAGGTTCTCAGATTTAAATTTTAATATTAATTTCAAAACATCAAAGATACGTAAGTGGTCATTAAGATACTTGATTAGTTTCGATCCCCAATGTATATGGTTAAATACTTTTTTTTTTAATATTTTCGGTTTTCTTAAAAAGTTTGTTAAGAAAATTACGTCAGAGCACATTAACAAGGATTCGTTTAAGAGTACTAGAAATACCATAAATTTAAGAAAGAATAAATGCTAGAGGAGTTATGACACGATGTGACTGCACATAACGGAATCAAATTTGGAAGTTTTTCGTGCCTCATTTTATGAACTTTTACCTTTTTCTCTTCGGATGATTTCTTAATTTGGGGGTATATGGAACTTATGCATATTTTTGCTTGTTGACTGTTCCATTACTGCTCCAATAATTGTAATTCCCAGTATAAACCGCTTTTAAATAATTTTTTATATATTGGTATTTATACCAATTATAATTGATATTTATACCAGTTATACTACCTTAACAGCTTCAATTTAATCCGATTAGATGGAAAGAATATTTTTAATAACTTGACCGCACAACGCGAAAGCAAAAGTGAACCTAATTCTCTTTCTTTGATCATCGCTCTGTTAGAGTTACCATTTGATTTTCATAATGTAGAGGTCATCTGATTGATCCTTAACATAAACGTTTATACGATCTTGTTATTGATTGAATCATGTGGTTTCCTTATAAACAAACAAGGATAAAGTACGCCCTTCACTCTCTCTTTATTTTTTTGAAATAAATTTCGAATGATGAAACCCATACATAACACAAAACAAAAGGTACGCCGTCTAAGTGAGAGCTAGCAAGCTAAAAGATACACGATCGTTACCCTGCGTTTACATCTTCGAGTTAAACACATTATTGCTTCCTCTCTTCTCACGTTTCATACTAACTATTGTACTGAAATCCTATCCTGTTGCCTGTCGTATAAAGCGGACAGGCTTGAACGCGCTGTCATCTGTGCTACGCGTTTTTTTTATAATGTAAAAGTTGCAGACGAAATTGAAAATGTCCGGGGATAGCTTAGGCATTGGCGATATGGCTACTCGTTCTTTTCGGCTCTCATCAGAGGGAGCACTCAAGGAACAGAAGGAGGAAGCTGAATCGACTTCTGGAGGACCTTTGGTTGGAATTCCCGAATGATCATTGACACAGAGAGATGAAGGCCGTGGCAGAAAAAACGTGCTGAGTGGAGCAGCCATGAAGGATGGCGTGAACTTTGAAGAGGTATGCAGACGCGTAGAGACGACACATCCTTTCTTCGACATGGTGAAGCCTGATATTCGCGGCAAGCGTGGTAAATTTGACTATCTCTCAGTTTCTAATACCGCAAACTCGCCAACACGTTTATATTATCTTGGTCGACTATCCCAAACCGTTTTGGACGAATTAAGCATAAGCAAACCCAAGTCCTTAGCTGCACTTTCCACTCGGTATGGCTCATACTCACTTGTGAGAGGAAAGCGATGCCGAACTGTCTGAAGAAAATTGTGCAAACGCTAAAGCCTAGGGAGAGCGCCACTCTTAATGACGTGTTTGGTATACAGTTTTCGCGACCCCAGGTAATCATTGGATACTTCCCTGAAGCGGAAATTATCGAGCCGAAGGTCTCTTCTAAAGGACTAAAACTTCTGGATGGCCAGAACAAAAGCCTAATGTCGAGTGCTGAAAGGAACTTCAAAAGAAGGCGAGAAGGTATGTGGTGGTCCCAATCCTGGCAGTGGACGAATATCCAGCAAAACTGTAGAAGAAAAACGAACATGTCGACAGCTGCGACTTTACCTCAGTGTCGTTGAGGTCAAGTGCGGAAACAGCAGGAACGTGTAGGGGCGGGCAGGGTGCGGCTGAGGATCGAAAAGGTTCATCAAGTCCTACCGAGTGAGGCCAAACTCTTCGTCAAGTAAAGTAGACACAAAGATGCCCAAACCTGTATAAAAGTTTTCGGTGAGACTTCCAACAATCGCAACGACAACCCGCCGGCAGTAGGCCCGCAGAAACTAAGTAGAACCCTCAGCGAAAGATCAGACCCTCAATTATCCCGAAAAGTCAGCGACCAGCAATATCCAGCCAGAGGCTAACGTACAGCAACCTAACAACCTATACTTTAAAAAATATCGAGTGGCTTGCATTGGCATGAGAAAGGCGATGGGATCCTGCCCCTTGGATGGCCTACGAGCGCTGTGATCTACTTATAACTACAGGAGAAAAGACTTACTCGAGCATATTTAGATTCTCAAACATGGACAAACTAAAACCGGGAAGTCTTAGTGGCCGCCTAGAGATACTAAAGAACGTCATGGACAATCCCACTGCAGTCAAATTGTGGAAAACATAAAATGGTACACCGGCTTACCGCTCACTTTGAAGGCCCTGAAGGCTCCTTGAATACGTTTAGAAGAAAGTTGACGACGTTATTAAATATGTACATTTAGCTTGTTGCCGGCAGAAAACGATTTCTGAGGATATTATGGAGCAAATTGCTTATATCACTAACTTTTCAATCGAATTATACATACTTTTATGCTATAACCTGTCTTGTACATGATAACTGTAAATGTTGTATTTATGTACGGCTTTATTTATTTATTTATTTTATTTATTTATTTTAATTCTCCTTATACATGAAACTCAACTAACAAATAAAAGTCGAGTTCAATTGACTCTTAAAGCAAAGCTTATATTAATTAATATTAAAACTTAGTATAAGTACAATAAAACAAATAAGAAGGAAAAAAGAAAAAAAAAGAAAAAAGATAAAAAAAGCATGTACACAACTAGCATAGAGCCACACGTACAATCGGTACAGGACCAAATTGAAAATGAAGCCCTAAGCTATAAGTATATATATTAAGTAATCCGGAAACTTCGTTTGGTTTTTCCCGACAACAGGTTAAATTAACTTTTTTTAGATAACTGGGCAGATAATTAGGGTGAAATTTTATATAGCCACGTAGGCCGGAGTTATGTTTATTGTGTAAAAAACTTTCGAAGTGACCGATTGTGTTATATTAGTGAACCGTCATTTTTAAAATGGAAGATCAAAGTGAGCATATAAGACAAATTTTACTGTTTTATTCCAAAAAAGATGAAGGAGCTGCAGAAACTCATGGAGAAATATGTCCTGTATATGGAACTAATGCTGTAGCAGAACGCACTTGCCAAAATTGGCTGGCAAAATTTTGTTTTGGAAATTTTGCAGTGAAAGCTTTATTGTGTTATATACCAAATACCAATATATATATATACGCCAAATACCGTTAATGGCGACTAACTGAAGGTTATGACAGAAGCTGATCGACACGGTTCATGAGATTACAGAAAAACCTCGTTCATCCAAACCAACCGTCAGTGATCGCATAAAAAGACTTGGATTTGTAAAAAATTGTATATTTGGACACCACTTTAAAAGAAATTCATTTAACACGCAATATCTGCCATATGCTGTTAAAACGAAACCAACACGATCTCTTTCTGAAGAGAGTTGTAACTGGTGATAAAAAATGGATCTTACTCAAAAAGGCAAGGCAATAGATCATGACCGAAAACCGGTGACCCATGTCAAATAACACTGAAACCGGATATCCATGAATTATTGGATTGGAATTATTGGAGTATGGGATTATGAAGAAATTGGGTATGATGAGGTCCACCATCAGATTACCATGTCTTTCGTTCTCTACAAAATTGTTTATCTGGCGAAACTTTCAATTCAGATGACAGCGTAAATTCGTATATAGAAAATTTCTCTGCTTCAAAAGATCACAAATATTATGAATAGGGGATAACGAAATTGTCTGAATAGTACCAACTTATTGAATAAAATGGCAAATATATAACTACATTAAGTTTATTGCTTAAAAAAGAAAAATTATTTTATTTCATAGTTAGAATTGCACGAAATTTCTAGACTGCCTAATAGGTACAATAAAAATATATATAAATAATTAAATTAAAAAAATATATCGATTCGACCACGATTTCAAAAGATTGTTGCGAGTATGGTCAAAATCGAACTCGAGTTTTGGACGTACCAAATCTCTAAATGGAATGTGGAGACTTTAACCAGGAACTTTCTTCAATAGAGGTTTAATTGTTCAGACGTTGGTTTTTGAAATTAAAAACGTTAGTAGTTTATTACTAATAAAATAAAGCATATGTGTGATAAGTGTACTAGAATGTTCCATTCGAATACAGGAGCGACTCGAAACATTAAAGCGCACATTCAGCTAGGAGATAGCTCTAAAATGCCAAAATTCAAAAAAGGAATCCAGCGCCTAGTTAGCAAATATATATTAAGTTCCACTAAGTTTAGCTATTGACCGTCTTTCATTGTGATAGCTCATTACGTATCTATGGTAATAACTGCCAAACTGTTTGTGGTAATAACCGTTCTAAATTTTTCTTTGCGAGAAAAGTTTACTGTAAATGATGTACTTTCGTGTAGAATGTGATTAATTTGAACTTGCCATGGGACATTTAGTACTGTGTAGGCAGGGGACAGATTATCGCTTTTAGAACCGTCTGCAAAAAGAAGATGGCAACTATTATTTTCCAAATGATTAGTTTGCTCTGCGATTAGTGAAAACGAGATTTTTTTTCTTCCTTTTGAGAGTGATATTTTTGCCACTGCACAGTTTGCAGCTAGCCCAGTTTGAAGTTTTTACCCCAATTGTTTCCAAGATACTGATGGTTGCGAACTTAATTTTTTCTTTTGTTAAAACATAAAAATCATCGGCATATAGACAATTTTCAATTTTTGTAATCTAGCAAAGTAAGTTATTTATATCTTGTGACATAAACGTAGTGGAAAAATTTAGGTCCAATTCTCCATGGTTTCAAAATATTTAAGATAACATGTAGACCGATTCTGACAAAGACTTTTGCAAAGCCGATTGAAAGAATTGTAAATCGATTTCTTTTAGAAAAATTCCTTCGTTGTAAAATAACCAATGTGTATTAGAGTATTAAGACAACTTCTGCCTGACTTAAATCCAATTTGTTGCTCCATAATTAAATTTTTAGATTCAGGAAACCCAGATAATCTACGAACTATATTTTTTCCAATATTTTAGAGCGGCAGGATAGCAGAGAGATTGGGCGGTATTCTGATGCCACTGAAGAGTTCTTATTATTTTAATAATTTAAGATTACCACAAGCTTCCATGAACTAGGAATATTACCGGTGGAAACGATTGTGTTATAAAGCTGTTGTAATTTACGCTTATTTATATCTGTTAGTGCTTTGACGATTTGGTATGAAATACCAATCTAATCCTAGCGTTTTCTCTTTTATTTTGATAAGACAGCTCACAAGTTCTAACACGAATATAAGAACGCCTTTCGGAAGTGGTTAGAAATCTTTTACTCCTCGAGTCTTCGAATCTTCCGCTTGGAGTGCAGATAGCAGCAATATCATGGGAGTACTCTGACTCTGTTCCATGGCACTCTCATTAAAGTATTCCTATGAATTGTTTTGCAATGTTGTTCAAAACTGGTAGTTCTCTTCGAAACTGAGTATTTTTATATACATTGTGCAGCAGTTCGAATGTTTTTACTCATAATGGGAGCACCGTGGTCGCAGTTATTGTTAAAAGCTTTATTATTCAGAATCTACTCGGCTAGTTATTCCTGGAGTTAATTACTTGGATTAGCTAACCAATCAGCTTTGTAAAACCTTTGTTTGTTTTGATGGAATATCAGACACATTGGCAAAGATTCGAAAGTGGCCACTATTAAGAAGATCATCGGAGATACACCAGGAAATAGAAGGAAGGAGTGATGGAAAGCAACATGATAAGTCGATATGTGAAAATATGTGGTGGGTTGATAAGTGTGTTGGTCTTCCATCATTTAAAACACTTCGCTTTGAACGATTAAGAAATCCAAAATGATACCATGAAAATTGTTTCTTGCAGAGCCCCAAATTGCAATCCAACTATTAAAGTCCCCAGAAAGGATAAGCAGTGAAGATAATGTGGAGAATAAATTGCAATCTTCTTGTTGCGAAAATAATTGCGAGAAAGAAATATGAAGAGAGAAAGGATATGAGTACAATCAATCTTTTGCTCAAGTTTATTTCCACAGCAATAGCCTGTATGCCTGAGTTGAAATTGATGCGTCTATGGGGAATGTTGGAGTTGGTAAAGACACCAATTCCCTGTTTTAAGTATGAATTTTGATCATCATTTACAAATTATTCGATATATGAATTTGATGGGATTAGGTTAAAGAGACATATAGTTAGAGTTGTTATTTCTTATTAGTATTGATATAAAAAAGATAAAAGGGGAAAAAACAGAAAATTTACCCTACCCATTACTTTAATGTTGAATGACACTAATATCAGGAAGAAAAATGATCTAAATATGCAAAAATTATCAAAATGTATTTAAAACTCTAATTGATAGTGTTAAATATGCAACTCACACTGAAATTGTACACAAGCGTGCATAGAAATATAAACACATGTATTTAAACTCATATACGTTTGTATGTAAACGTATTGCAATATTCATACCTAAGATCTGTAAGCCACAATAAATTAAAAAAAAAATTATGATCGGAGAAGTAATTACGGAGCAGTGTTTGAATTAAAAGAAAAGTCGGATAACGACAGATATAACGGCAGCATTAACACATGTCTCTTATTAAAGGAACATCTACATACATTTCACAATAACATTAAAACCATAGATATTTGTATATTATGCTTATACAGTCCACATTATCCCGTGGTAAGCATTACCATTACGCATGAGTCTGTATGCACTATTTTCTTAACTTTGCTATGAACTACAACTTCCTCAAAAAACCTTATGATTTTAATAGAACCAGTATTTTACTGCTTAAATCTCATCTTTAATGCATTATGCTGGTTTTTTCTGCTGGGAATATTAAAATTTTACTGTCATCGTTCTATAATGTATTAAACCTAACTATTTCTGCATCCTTTACGATTGAGCAACAAGGAAAATGTTTAGGAAATATAACACGGATTTGAACTATGTGTAATGATAAAAAAAATTAAAAAAGGCTTGTGCGCACGCAATCCTCCCGTTGCTTTGTGAACTTTACAAAACTATTGAAGAACTATCTTAAGCTAAAGGGAAGGTCCTCAAGTCTGAAAACACAGCTGATTATTTTCTCAGAAGGGTATTACTTTTTTTTGGATGTATGCGTGACCTTCTTACGACGTTTATCTGACGACGATGGGTTGTCGGTGTCCTTGTTTTCCTGATTTGCTTGCCATCGCGGCGAAGACGCAGCGTTGGCAGCGGTAATACGCCGGCTGGCTATGCGCGCCGAAGATCGACCCACTCCCATACACTTCTCTAGATGTGGAGCAAAACGTACTGCCGGTACGGTTCTATCACAGTTATGACAGCAGCAGTCCATAGGCCTTTCTGCCAAGTTCGGTCGTCGGTCCTCCTGCGTAACTGTTTAGTATTTGTAGTAAACATCCTCCCCTTAGCGAAAATGAAGTTATCGCCTACAATTTGCAAAAGAATTTAGAAGTAACTTAAACTCTTCAAAGGACACGCCTGCAAATCTCACAGGACTATTCGGCAAAAACTCTAACTTTGAAAATAGAAAAAACCAGCCGCGCCCATTCCATATTACAGAGCACGAAAATACAGTGGTTTTACTTTTTTTATACTTTTTAGAATAACGGTGATGAGTATAAACGATCGAGCACTTTTCTCATTTCTTATATTTTGTTACTATCTTTCATAAAGCAATATTCATTACATATTTATTTTGTATTTCATATCTCTTCTGCTGGTATTTCAATTTGACATGAAATATATGTTATTCTTATTAATATTATTTATACCGTTGTAAATACCCATTTCGTATACAGCAATAAGTTAATTTCGCACTGAATAAGAAATTAAGCAGTGAATCTGGTTGTGATGATATAAAGACCGCCAACAAACGCATAATTCTTCAAAAAATCACTTGTGGCAAGATTATGTCTGAGCCATTAAATCTGGATGAACGTCTCTCTTAGCTGTTTTAGCTTAGGCTTTCGGCTTACTACTGCTTGCCGGCACTTGGACATAGAGGAACATAGAGAAACTTGAATTACCCCGACAGATTTGACTCGTGCGTAATGTATATGAGCGCTTATCAGTATTTTCCTTTTTTTGTATAGTACACTCTTATCTAATATTATACTTAACAACTGATTTATGCACATATGGTTCTCATAGGTTAAACATAATTATGCTGGTATTAGAATCATTCTGCATTTACAGCTATTAGAATTTCACTTCTACTTCGTACCGACACGAAGTATTGTTCTATGTATTGTAAATGCCCACTTCGGGTATAGAAATAGTCATTTTGGTGATGATGATTGATTTTTAATTTTAGATCTTAAAAAAATAGGTTATAAAGCACGTAATGTCCCGAAATTTTTTGGCGACTTTTATTTGTGTGACAAAATCTTCAAATATCTGTGATCTTATCGACCTGCTCTAGTTTATCGACTTGCTCTAGCCTATGTCCCAAAGAGGATCATGTCGTTCCTCTATTTTTGTCGACTTATCACAGTCACAAAAATATAGGTAGGAAATTGAATTTTGCCAACAAAATTTCTTAGGCGTTTAGGAAACTAATGCCAAAAAATTGTTGCCATCTGCCCGAGAAACATGTCAACCATAAATGAGAAACTGAAACAACCTCGAAAATACCGATAATTGTTTCATATTTTCGCCTATAATTTTCAATCCTGTGAAGATATTTCGAAAAGACCTTGTCATGTGCACCGATTATGTTGACATGCGATTCTATCCAAACAAATAACTCCCCTCATACTTCGCTGTATTTCTCAACAAAGGCGTAAAATATAAAACAAAAGTGGGCCGTGGTCCAGCACGACCAAGTGGAAAGTATTCTGATTGAAAACGAGTCTGCCGAACGTGATGTGCACGAATGCTCGAACATTCCGTTACAAGAAAGATTGTGAAATTATATGAAAATCCTACCGGACAACCTACAGCGACGACAACTCCAGCGGTAACACTTCAGAACTTGCCAAAAGTAACGCTATCAAAGGTTTATGGGGTCGCTCGAAGTGAAAAATATTTTCTGAACTCTTCCCATTTCAGCTGTGGAAAAGATCTGGCAAGCCTAATTTGATGGAAAGAGCAGAGCGAGTAATACACCATACCAGTGCAATAGAGGATAATTATATCGCAAAAATTGCCTACTAGCCAAAATCTCCAATTGCAACTGTACATACACATACAGACAAGTGTCAAAAACAAGGTGATCACGTTAGATGGTGTGAAGCGCTTAGGTTTGCATAACTCGACGCTCCCTTTAATGTGGGAATATTAACGAAACATGATTAAGTCAATTGATACGTATATATCTATACACGCTGCATTTCTGAGTTCGTAAACATTTACATTATTTTATGTTAAATTTCTATAAATTATAACTTGAGTCAATAGAGGCAAAATTAATTAATTAATAAATTAATAATTAAAAACTATTTTAGATGCAGATCATCCTTAAATAGTGGTATATAAACATTTCTTATTGATATAGATCCAGATGATGTTTCGGTTGTTAAACTATAGAAAGTGGATAACGAACAACAAAGATGATGGTGTGCCTCTACCAAACTCAGTTATGTAGGTCATGGATTAACAGTTGTCTTGGGAAAGGTAAATGTTGGTTTAATGCTTGAAGATATTCCTATTGTTTCATGTCGTAGAAAATAGCTTCCCTATCCCAGTAGACTGAATCATAGGAAAGGCTTTTATAAGGAAATACATATCAGTCATTTCAACATTTAAGCCTACGGTTCGAATTGTAAACTTCACAGAAAAATTGGCAAAACCTTATGAAGGCAAAGACACAAACAAAACTTACTTACCGGACGAGCTAATCTTATGCCCTAGACCACTCTGTACCCTGCCCCACATATGATTTACTTTGGCCAATGATTTTGAATAAGAGATCTCGAACGTGAATCAAATGGCCCCCTCAGCCTATCCTCCTCTTTCAACTAAAAAAAAATTAGCGCATATTTAATATATATAAACACGTAAGAAATAGATGGGATGTTATTTATAAAGAAGAATAAAAAATGTTCTTATTTAAATATGTTTCACTAATTCTAATAATGACATAATTTCTATTTGAAATAATAAGGGAAAAACAACAACGAAAAATCTAAATATGCGTACAGTTTAAAAATAAATAAAAAAAACTTTGTGTAAAGAAAACTTTGGACGTATTCAAATCAATCTCTTTTATTCTGGAGTCACCAATTTGATCAACAAAACCAATAAAAAATACCGTTGAAGTATTATTTATTTCTTTCCTTTAACAGACAGAGGGTTAATAGATTTTATTCCTCAATGCCTTGTAATCACCGTTCATTTCGCAAACAAAACTATGCAAAGTGTAATACAAATAAATACTGCAGTTTAGATTAAATCCTTTTAATTACTTGACTCCTAACATCGTCCAACTACTTTCCTCTTTCTTTTTTCCATTTTTATTTTTCTTCCATTAAGACTGCTCGTTTTCTTCCAGGCATACCAATAGGTCAAACAAGCCAACTTTGCTCTTTATGTTAATAGTCGCTGAAATTAACAATCCGCTACACGGTTGCAATTGCAAAAAAATCCTACAACATTTGGAATCAGATTTAATTATAAAAAAATTTCCATCATAAAATTTGACGCCTTAAGACTTGGTTTCGGTAAGACTCGGTACACATTGCATTGATTTGCATAATTTCAATAACGCGGTTTGGATACGACGCTACTTAAGGTTTCGATACACACTTTTTTCATTTACGTAATAGCTAAGTTTAAGTATAGTCGTTCTATATGATATAAAAAGAAAGAAGTTTCTTATAGCACGGCTTCGATACAGCATGGTACGAGCTAACAATATTAGGCTTATAATTACAAAACTAATTGAACCAAATATTGAGATGTAGTCGGTCATTATAGTTATATAAACCAGTTTGCCGAAAGAATGCGAGTATTTTGTTATTGCTATTAACATGAGCGACGAATTGTCGTCGTTAATTTTCCTTAAAAGGAAAGACGAAGAATTTTAATGAAAAAATGCATAGATTTTTGAAGGAAGTACTGATATACAGCCGCAAAACACATATATAAAACAACGTGATCAAAAGCAAAGGACATAAGCTATACCAACCAGCGAAACATGCAAAGCGTAACATGGTTTAAAACGTGAACACTATGCAAGAAATGAATGAATAACGAATATTGCAGAGAGAATTCGAATACGCTACGTGGGCACACGATCAGCAGACGGCGAAGCATATGCAATGCAACCGTATGTAGATTTTGTTAGAGAGAAATGCTTACGTCGCTTCAACGTGTATGTATAACGGCCATAACACATCGTCCAATAATTGCTAAGACTACGTAAAAAAATCCTTTTTTTAAGGAATGCCAGCTTATTCACAGTATATGTAGTCTTACAATTAGTTCCAAGTTTCTTTGGCATTTTGATGTCAATGAATGATGATGATGATCTGTACACAACAATTCGTCGAAATTCCCAAAATGCATTTCAGTTTCCAAACAGATAACAGTTTGTAACGACATGTGCCGGGGTGAAGCCATCTACACAAGGGCATCTGCCTTACAAATTATTTCGTTTTGTGAAAAAATTATAACCTACATTACTAACGCACTTTATTTATAACAACACCATATTTTGCTCTCTAGGGCGCAACACTTACATACATTCCCGCACGAAATCACGCTTGCACGTTTCGTCGCTCCCGAGTGGGAATCGTTCTGATACTATTTATTTGATTTTGTATCCCCTATTCGTTGCTAGCATTTAAGGAAATGAAACTAAGAGCAGAAAGTCTTTTGCCCACACACATACAACTCTGCTTAATAATTAAGCCTGGGGTATTGTGCGAGACCTAATTTCTTATTATGTTGGCTCTTCCCTTTTATTGCGGTTGGTAAATATGAGTTGGATTTCGTTATGTACTCACACATAACTTGACTTTCCATACTCCTTTCGAAAATATATTTAACGACTGACTGACGACAATAAACTAAAAGAACCTATGCTAGCAACGCATGGAGGTAAGTTGAACTGCAGTAGTGTTGGCCCAGAGAAGCGACTTTACCTCACGAAAACCATTGACTGCCAAAGATTTTGTATTTTATCGTCACTGTCATGATTATCCACGTACAATTACATTCAGTGAAGAGCAATCTGTGAATGTGTAGAGTTGTGTATCCTAACGGTCCATAATCGATATTTACAGAGTTGTAAGGTGATATAAACAATTCTAATATCCAATAGTTAAAATATAAATCAATATACTAAACGAGTAAAGCGATAATAATAAGTGATTCCTTAGAATACTTCATCGCTAGATATCGATTCCTAGGTTAAAAGTATAAATGAACTTTCCTACACATATGCGCAAGCAAACTTGGCGATAACTAGCAGACATGCTGTAGGCTACTTAAGCGCGGTAGGATTCTAATACGTTAAAGAAACGAGAATTCTATTCTAAGATCTCTTTTCGTGCGAACACTAAAATTATGTAAAAGACCTTGCAGAAAAAATGGGCTACGGCCAACTCAGCTCTATTATACAGTCTAGAGGTCAATAGAGTCAATAACCTTTTTATACAAAACCAACTTTAAAGCCTATATGTCGGCCTTAGAATTTTCCGATTATTGGGCGCGCCAGTTTATTTCCCTTTTTCTAATATTGATGAAGCGGACATCCCTGAATATCTTGATTAAGCTTATATATCCATTTACCTCTCTTCATTTACGACATGTGTAACGTCCGCGAACGATTTAGCGTAGGGTATCTGTCGGTTTGTTTTTTTTTTTTTTCAAAAATGCCTCAATAACGGCATGCCGTTAAGGAACATCGCATGATTTTGCGGTTCTTTGCAAAATAGCGGCTAGCCGTTTGTTATGCATAAGCAAAGAAAAAGAGAATAAAATCATGCGAAAGAAAAATTCTTGGTGGTAGTTTCTTTTTCTCTTTTTTTTGTTTTGTTTTCGCGCGTCCTGTTGATCGCTCACTGGAAAGGTTTTTAAGAGAGAAGCATGAAGGTCAGATGAGTGGAAAGGAAAGAAGAAGAATTTGGCTTGTGTAACTGAGGTTAGATGGAGCGGAGAAAAAAAGTGAAGAGGGATTGTTCTGCGAAAGATCTTTGAGGAAAGTCATGTGATGGTGCAACAAGTTTTGATTGAAACAAATATTTACAAACAAATATTTAAAAAGAAAAAAAGGGGAATTTTAAATGATTTAAAGAAAAATGTTTGATTAACTTTTTTAATAAATTAGTTGATATTCAAAATATGTATGCTGATTAACCTCACTTGCGATTATTGTCCAAAAATAAATTAAAAATTGTAATTTATTTCTAATTTGTTTTTGAAAAATTCAAGAATTCTACAATTAAAACAAAAAAAAAAAAAAACAAAAATCTGAGAAAGTTTATGGAGAAAAATGAGGTCGAAAGTGTTTTTCGTGGTCAGTTTGGATTTTTTTTTTTTTGGGGCTTAATAACAAATAAATGTGAAAAATGTAATGTTAAAACATTGCTTCCTTTGTTTTTGAAATTCATTGCTTACAAAAAAAATTATGTTGAATAAGCTTCATAAAGCCGGTCATAAAATGGATCAAATTCCGTATAAAGGTTGGTTGTGTGTGCTTGTGTAATAATTTTGCTTATATATAATACTTTTTTAATAAGATAAGTTATACCTAACATACAACACCGAACAGCTTCTATAACTTTTATGATTGGTCATAATGCAATAGTGCCCTCTTTTATATTGAAACAAAGAAAGGAAAATATGTTATAAAAAAAAAAAAAAATTAGGAAAATAAAGAATACCGCATTCCAATCAATCGTATCTGACTTTTTCTCTGTGCTGCTGAAAAGAAAAAAAGAAGGGGGAGAAAGAAAAATCCATTTAAGGGCGACCAGGAAACAAATAGAAGTGGAAGGAAAGCCAGCATCAGCAGCAAGCTCAACATAACGGCGATAAAGACGACAATAAGCTCAAGCAATTGTAAGGGCACATCTAACACTGCTGCTGACAGATGAGCTTCAATAACGCATGTCAACTGCTGCACCCGAAATCGATCATTGCTCCATGCAGTAACTGCAACAGCACCAGGCTTCTGCACCAGCCCCAACTCACCGTACAGCATCCAGGTATCGCTAGCATTACATTTGTTTATTTATTTGTATCTGTTTCCTTGTAATTGAAATGAAAGGAAATTAAGAGAATGTACGTGTAAGTAGGATGACACTGCGGGGGCGGAGGGCGGGGGAGGCTGATGCTTGAGGGTCAGTGACGGGACAGGGACGGTTACCGACGGACAAAAGAAAGACTAGCGAACGACGAAAAAGACAGACAACTTAATATAAGTGAAAATATAATATAACGAAGTCTCATTAAACTCTACACATGTTTATAGTACAATGTTTACAACTTCAAAATTTTCTCAAGGCTAGGCAATAACTAAAATTAGGCTAATACATACTTTGTCATCCCTTTTTCAAAATTCTAAAACACGTTATTAATCAGCAAATCGATCTGTTTTTTACTGGCCATAATACATCTTGTCTTTTATTTGCATTACTGAATTAAAAAGAGAAAGCTTCATCGTGATAAAATTTCCATTCTTACCTCCGTGGAGCTTTCGAAGGCTTTCGATAGAGCCTCTATTGCCTTGCTCACTGGAAAGCTTTATAATTTCCCTAGAAGTGGATGTTATCTCATGCATGTCTTACCTCCGTAGATCTACCATAAATTTTTTGTTGAAGTCATAGCAAGCTAAGGTAATACGTTGTGTACACTTGGCTTTTAGTATTTCCCACGTGGCTTATTGGTTCGCTCTCCAACGCCAGCGTTTCCCTTTCCTTGCTTTGGTATCGTGGAAAACTTAGGTACATGAAGCCAAACCCAAGAATCTTTTGATGACAGTAACATTTTTCGGACCTGGCATCTCGCTGATGGCTGACGTGTTGTCAGCAACTGTCTGCACTCTAGGTCGAAGAACATGTGTCCTAAATATTTTAATTTTCGTCGGACAAATTCGCAGTTATCCACATTTGTTCGTAAATTGGCTTTATTTGGGCGGCCGAAACTATCCCGAAGATTTTCTAAAGGTTTTTCTAGAGTCTTGGCAATGACCATGAAGTCGTCTACATATGCGGGCACGTGGTGTCATATCAGGACCACTGACACTCTGTAGGCCGTTTTCGAACGTTGCAAGCACGGAATTTAATCCAAACAGCATTCCCTTCGTTTGAAAGGGCCCTCGTCCGGGCGCAGTGACGGCAGTATAGCAAGCAATCTGCATATATTAATAATGTTCCCTCTACGACACTGGAAGTGAATCCAGTAGTTTCCCAAGGATCGGTTTTGGATCGTATCCTGCTTAATCTTTTTGTATGGATCAATAATTAGCTTCTCCTTAAACGGGAATGATTCAAAAACTATTCTTCTTAGCCGTGCTGCACATAATGTCGGTCTTAATATTAAAATAAATGATGTGTACATTGAAACTCGAGCAATCTTTGGGTTGTTTTGAAACAGCACTCAATAACAAAAGAAATTTTTGCCTCCACATGGATTATATTACCCTAGACGTTTTTCTAAATTTGTGAAAACTGTGCAATTTAAAAGTTTACCTGCCAATCAACATCAAACTTAAGCTCGTCCGCTCTTTCTCAATATCACATATAAATTACTGCATGGCTAAACTAAAATCAGCTTATCACAAAATTATGCGCTTTATCTATAATATCTATCTCAGAGCTCATGCAAGCTCTTACTTTCGAACTTTTTAAGATTCTCTAAATATATAATAAATAAACAAATAAATAAAAAAATTAACAATATATCTAGAAAAATAAAAAAGAAATAAAAATGAAAGAAATTTGCTACACTTAAGGTAATTTCATGCAACTCGTGGTGGTTTCGCTTTGATAAATAGGTAATTTCATGCAATTTGCAGTAAGCGCAATATATCGGCACCCACAGAAGAATCCATCAATATTGCTGAAAATCTACAAAACGAATAGCAACCGCCACAAATCTCAAACGAATGTTTGTTTTTTCTTTCCTTTAAAGATTTCATAGAAATGATTTTGATTTAAACCGATAATTTTTTTAAGCTGAATATTTGTAAGTTAAAGTAAATGAACGTATAGGTCAGATAATGTTGAAAACAGAAAAGAAAAACACAGCTTTTTTCATTAGATCTGCAAAAACTCCTTTTCTGCAAAAATGGGAAACGGAACATGTGGTCCATTTTCAACAAAATCTCTCACTAATTCGATATACTTCTTATTAATTATTGTCAGGAGTAACTTAGAAGTTAGGCTGTGTATACACTTCATTTACATATGAAAAAATTTGTAAGAAATTTACGCTATTCTGTTTGCTGTACGGTACCTATACATTTGTCGTGCACTTGGATGTCTGATTCTTATGTGATTAGTACATATATACATAATACATAAGCAAACTTGCGGTCATTTAAGCAAACTTGAGGACATTTAAGCATATTTGCGGCCATTTAAACATATTTGCAGCCATTCAAGCATAAATACGAAGAGCAAATATAAATAAGAACGAAGAGCAACTACAAATAATATAAACAATAAACATTTGGCGAAATTTATGTAAACAGTGTAGAGAAAATCTACACAGAAATTAGAATGAAATTCATCTAAATACGGCAAATAAAAAAACGAAATTCAATAAACGGCTCTTATGTTGCCAAACTATAGATTGTGTTTTTCAATAAGAGAGGATCATATTAGGATATTAATATAGAATTATTTTCTTAAGAAACTCCAAATTTGGTCGTTTTTTTTTTCACTCCTCTGGTGTCTTTGCTAGTTAAATTCGTTTTCACCCAAGTCTCAAATTTGGGTGTTCTCCCATATCCATTTTACGCTAACATACCAAATTTCAAAAAATCGTTAAAAATAGTTCCGTGTAGAAAAATTGAATTTTTTTTGCTTATTCGATAGGTGCTTTTATATAGATTCGCGTGATATAGGTGAATATAGGTGACATTTTCTAGTTTGCCCGCACTAGAGGCTTAAATTTGGGTGTTTTACCATATCCATTTTACGCTACATACCAAATTTCAAAATCCAACTGGATTTTAATTGGAATTATTTAATTTTGGTAGATGTCTTCGCTAGTTAAATTCGAATTTATCTTCTCATCCTTTTACAAAGTTGTAAAATTTGAGATATAAATTATAAATGTAATGTATGCTGATGATGTGAAACTGTTTTCTTCTTTTTCCTTAGAATCGCAATCACATCAGCTTCAAACTGACCTCAATAAATTGGTGGCATGGTGCTCTTCAAATTATATGACTCTAAACCTAAATAAATGTAAGAAGCTTTCTTTCTCTAGAAGGAAGTCATTCATAACTCATTATTTTATAGACTCGTACAAGTTGGAGGACGTTGAGTCGTTCACAGACCTAAGCGTCCTCTTTGATCGTAGGTTACGTTTCAATTTGCACGTTGAGTTCTCGATAAGCAAAGCTAGGTCCGCTCTTGGTTTCATCAAGTGGTGGTCCAAAGAGCTAGATGATCCCTATATTACCAAAAGGCTGTACACGTGTTTGGTTAGGCCTATACTTGAGTATGCTTCTATTGTGTGGTCTCCTTCATATAGGTGCTATGTAGACTCAATTGAATCTATTCAAAAGCAATTCCTGTTGTTTGCTCTTAGGAATTTGTGTTGGGATCCGTCTGCTTCTCTTTCCCCCTATGAAAATAGGTTGCTTCTTTTGTCCTTACTGTCTCTTGAAAAACGTAGATTTGTTCTTGGCGTTTGCCTCGCAATCAAATTAATAAACGGCGCTATTGACTCGCCGTCATTACTTGGAGAAATAAGTTTTAATGTTCCTAACCGCTTTTCTAGGCACTTTACCTTGGTTGAGGTTAGTCATTGTAAATATAATTATGAGCTGTTGAATCCGCTCAGAGTTGTTTGCAAGAACCTAAATAACGTCTATCACCTTTTTTCATTATCGGACACTTTAAAGTCCATTAAAGCAACATTGCTTAATACACGAGATTTGCCAATGTCGTACTTAAACTAGCTCTTAATCCTAAAAGTCACTATGATTCGAAAATTAATTGTTGTTAACTATAATCGGTTTTAACACCCTTAAGTTAAGTTTAAAAATGGTAATGGAAAAGAACATCACTAGCTGGAGTTTAAATCGGTCAATATAAACTTATGAACATATTTTGTGAATAAAAAGAAGTTTTAAGTTATTGGAGGGAAAGGAAGAATCTTTTCTAGGATCATGCAAAGATTCGAAGGATCCCTTAGTAAACTATAATATTTACTTACATATACTCATAATTATATTTGTATATGCCTTATTGAACTTTTTTGTATATACGCATTACTCACCTTATAATTTTTAGTAACATTCTTATACATGTTTTTACTACGATCGCAACGTTTTTATAAAGAATATTTATGTTCGGGGATATTTATGTTCCGGGATATTTATTATGGTCGCGGGTATTTGTTAATCAAGTTCTCATATACTTTGTGTATATTCACATTTTGTTTCATATGTCACATTTATACACCTTGATTCCTTTCTTTTATTAACACCAAGTATTCTACGATTTCGTAAAAGCCTTCTTTGCAGACATGCATAACGGAACATATATGCACACAACTCATTGCTTGCTATATTTCCGTTTTTATATTTAAATTCATTTTTGAAGAAAATAATAAAATAGTCTACTTTCAAACGTTGGCGAGCAAACATCGTCGCTTCATATTTCGAGTCTCGTTGTTATTCTTCCGTTTATATTATCGACCTTCACTCACCCCGAGTTTTTCAATTAATCACAAAAGAAATGTGATATAAGAAGTACAATTACTTTCCGCAATTGAACGGTTTAGGATTAGATGAGTGGCAACTTCGAATGAAACCACATATGGTCTTTTTAGATTGGTAGACGTTCTAATCGTAAACACCTGGTAGTGAAGTTGTAAAGAGGAAATTTCTCAAAAAAGACTGGAGACCGTCTACTTTCATGCACTCAAATTGTTTGTATTGTCTGCGAGACAAAGAAACCGCAAAGAACGTGTGGAAGAGGTTGGAATTTGCTAAGAGGAAAACTTATATTCAATATTATCAATCATACGTTAACATCTGCAGTTATAAAAGTAAATGGACGTGCAGATCCACATAAGGTATTTTACGGGAAGAATAGTTTTTGTAGCTAGCAAGCTCGCGACAAAAAGAGGGTATGGTTCACCTAAGTGAAATTAAACAATTGGAAAAGCACCCCTAATTCAAATACATTTCGGTCCAGGAAGTCCTCTGGCAGGTAAGAATATTGAAAAGTTACATTTGCCTAGTGAAATCAATTTAAGGTAGATCATGGTGTTATGGTCAGTGTTAGTGATAAAGGAATAACTGTGAATATGAAAAACTTGCTATACATACTTTTGAATGTTGGAGTATAAAAAGTTTTTATAATAAAAAGGGAACACTAAGAAAAACACTGGTATGCATATTCTGCTGGAAATTTATACGAAATCAGTGTAAAGAGTAATGTTAATTGGCGAACGTTCAGCAATGTGGATCCAATGTACTGTTATGGCATCGAAGACTTTCCCATAGGGGACTGACACAATGAGGCGTCATTTTCGTCTTCTGGCTAAAAACACCCAAGTGGTAAACAAAATGAACCGCGGCGCTACCATATTATTTTACAGGCAAATATAAATCAAATCATACTGTTTTATAACCAAAAATAAAGAAATCAAGGTAAACATAAGCAACATATTTTTAAAAAATAATAATAAGGAAATTGAAATAAGAGTGCACAAGCTTGTTTATTGATTAGTAATACATTAGTGATAGATATATGTAGGTACAGGTAACTCTCCTAGAACGCAGTCAATAGGTTCCTGAAAAATTCCGCGTTGTAGGAGACTTAGATCCAGAGCAAAAAGGCGGGATACGTGCCTAATCGAAAAAAAAAGTTTTTATTTAAGATATTTTTCTAATTATCCGTTTCATCATAACAACATAAATTAATACCAATTCATTTATTTAAACAGCGCAAAATAAAATAAAATCTGGAAAAACATATAAAAACGGGATTTCAAATCTACTTAACATTAAATTAAACCGAAATGCAAATCACAACCTCCTTCAAATCTCCCTCCTCGACATCACTTACTATAATTTGAATGTGTTTCAAACGTTTTGCTCATATCTGTTCTAATTGAAATTCTGGGCTTGATCTACTATCGGACTGATCCTTTTCAGCGGTTAGTGGTTTTAAAAAAATCTTTTATTGAAGTCTGTGTTTCCTTATTTCATAAATCTTGATAGATTTCCTGGTGGGCGGATAAATTATTTTTAAGATTTCTTTTGAGGATTTCTGCTCTATCCCTTAGAGGATTGTTTTCCAAAACATAGTCTTCCAACTCCTTCGCCAGATTTAAAATTTCTCCACACTTTTTAGTGAAAAGTTTTCAATTTTACCATCGGAAAGATCGTCAGAGCTATCTTCAATCGATAATGCTTCATTTGTCATTGCCACTAAATCTGCTTCATTTATTTCGTCGTCCGTAACTAATTCTCAAATATCATCCACACTAATTTCGTCAAGTCCATCGCCTTTTATTACGTTTGTCAGTCTCACAACGTTTCTATATTCATCCTCTGGATTAGCAACAATTTCCTGAACTGCTGCCTTCTGTAATATGACGTGCCAACGATTTGAACGCAATTTAAAATTGAGAACTGTTTCCAGACTCCCTTGACCGTTGTATTTGATGATTCCATCTTCTCTAATATTGCCGCAAACGATTTGCGTATGTAGTATGCTTTAAAAGTTGCTATTATCCTTTGATCTAAATGTTGTAATAATGATGTAGTGTTAGGTGATAACAATTCAACTTGAATATTAGGATGACATAAATCAATTTCATAAGATGAAGCACTGTCTAAAAGCAGTAAAACTTTAAATACCAAGCTCTTTTTTTTTTAAATAATTTTCTACGTCAGGAACAAAGCAATGATGAAACCAATCATTAAATAAACTGGCTGTCATTCATGCCTTTTTGTTCGCTCTCCAATACACTGGAAGATTGTTTTTGTTGCATTCTTTCATAGATCGTGTATTAAATGATCGGTTAATAAACATAAACATAAACATAACATAAACAATCGCCAGACGCATTACTGCAAAGTAACAATGTTATCCGGTCCTTCGAAATCTTAAAGGCAGGAGCTGTTTTTTTGTTCTTCGAAATAAAAGTTCTTGACGGCATTTTTTTCCACCATAAACCCATCAGCGTTAAATATTTGATCTGGTAAATAATCATGTTCTTTAATCATTTTTACGAACTCTTTCAGTATCTGCGGATACTCTTTCACCCTGTATTTTCAAACTGTGCAATGAATGTCGTTTTTTGAACTTTTCAAACGTCTGCTAGCCACGAATTGATGGCTGTCTTTATCGGTTGTCCTGTTTATTTTAAATAGTTCAATATTTTTAATGCTTTCTATTTAACTACATTTCCATCTAAGGGCAATCGCTTTTTCGTCGTTTTTTCCATTATCTTTGCTCTTGGACGAGAAGTGATTTTTGCTAATACCGATGATCCCGAACATCTAATTTTCTCTTCGTTTAGTTTTATTGTTCTTATTGCTGATTCATTTAATTTAAAATGTCTTGCAATATCAGCTACCCTCTCTTGATTTTGAAGTCGATCCGAAAGTTGAATTTTGGTTTCAATAGTAATAAATTTTCGTTTTAACGAAGTACCTTCCGTTTCTTGTGGCATTTTTAGGGCTTAAATTACAATTTGATTATTTTAAGCTATAAAAAGCTTAAAAGAAACTGATTATGAAATGTATTCACCTTGATTTTCACAAAATAAATTTGTAAGATAAAAAATACAAGCATATAAATCACTCTCTCACTCACTTGGTGATGTGATTCTCACGACTTCTTTACTATGAACGACGAAACAAACCTAAATTTCCAAGAACTCTTTCAAAATTTAATTTTCGGGAAAACCCCTTTTTTAAAAAAAAAATGTGTGTGTAAATGTTTGAAAAAAATTGCGTTGTAACTTTGCCGTCAGTTAAATTCTACCCATGCTATAAAGAGCCAATACACATGCAGATAGGCGATCTTTCTTGTAAAATTAAAATATGTAGAGTACAAATCAAAGGGGCTAGATCTCTCAATTTGTTAAATAAACATATAATGCAAAATTATATATAAAAATAAAGTTTTTCAGGAGATTATTTTAAAAAAATTCTTGAAAACCGCGGAGTAGGTGTACCGAATTTTGCGACATTTTCCGAAGCGCGTTGTAGCGAAACCGCGTTATAGGAGGTTACCTGTAAATGTATAATTGAGCATAATTCTCTCTAATAAAACAATTTGATAAATAAATATCAAGTTTAAAATTTATTGCTTTTTTTCATTTCTTACAAAATAATGCATAGTACAAACCGAGAGTGCAAGCATACAGCAGTGTAAGATACATTTAGATTAGATAAATAACCTAAAAATTTAAAAGAAACGATCACCATTTCTACTTGCGCGTTTTTCTTTTTGTTTTATAGGTATGTATACGAATAACGCTACATTATGTAAGCCCCCATATAGGATTACCTACAAATTGAACCACTTCCTCGAGCGCTCCTCATATGACAACTTATTTTGAAAAATCGTTATATAAATAATTGTATTAAGCGAAGGGGTGTAGCATATTTAATGATAAGCCTTCGTCGACTATAATGTTTCTACTTGTTTCCTCCACGGTAACAAAAAAAAACTTAGTATCCTTTCTGTTGTGCTGCTAATATATCCCGTTTACTTCGCAAGGAACAAAGAAAAAGTAACATCATCTTGAATTCCTACTTTTGATTTTTGTTACTCACATCATTCCACTTTTTGATTTTTGTTTCTCACATAATTCCTACTTTTGATTTTTATTACTCACATAATTCCGCTTTTTGAGTCTTCTCTCACTTTTTAGATTTTTGTTACTCACATAATTCCGGTTTTTGATTTTTGTTTCTCAGATAATTCTTACTTTTGACTTTTGTTACTCACATAATTCCTACTTTTGATTTTTGTTACTCACATAGCTAAACAGCTCTTTTGTAAAGTTGTGCTCTCTCACTTGTCATAGAAACGTTTGACAGCAATTGAGTGTTTCTATGTTTAACTTCATGTTCCGAAGCACGAGCCGCAATAAAACTCGTAAAAATCAATTTTATGGTAAAACAGGATACTTAATCTACAAAAATTTCAAATATAAAATACTCGGTCGAAGCTAACGTTTATATAAAAGTATTATACATAAATATCGAAAAAATCAAGCCCAGGGTTTTTAAAAGATATTAAAAAATTGTGCCTATTTATTTATTTACTTACACATGAAACCCAACTAAAATAAATTAACAGTCGAATTCAATTGATTCTTAGAAGTAAATCGTACGCTAATTATTATTAAAAAATAGTATAAAGTATATAAAGAGATGCAAAGAAAAAAAAATATACAAAGACACACAAACAATTAAATAATAATTCATGTATAAATAAATAAGGAAGAAAAGCAGGTACACAGCGACCACAACCATCCCCCCACAACCGATGCAGATCCAAGCTGCATGAACCCCTAAACCATTGCAAACACGCAATGCAAACACGCTCGGCAACCAATAACAGTAAACAACACCAGTTAATTTTCGAATCGTAATGACATGTTAAGATTGCAAATTAGTTTAAATTCGACATAGGCAAATCGCACATATTAAGCAAAGTTGTTTTGATAGACTTTAAAGAATCCGATATTGACATTAAATGAGAGACATCATTCATGTCTCTGCAACCAACTCTGAACTGGTTAAACGGCTGATAATTATATTTACGTTGTAGGGGAGCATTTTGCTTCCTTACTAAGAATATATCCTTCCGCGCAAATGTCTAGCCTTAGACTCCAAAAACAGTCAGTCTGGATTTTCCCTCCGAACTAGAGAATCTGCTCTCCTTACGTCAGCACATGATCATCCTTCTCCCGCAAAAACTGTTGACAACGCAATGTTTATAAAAAAAAGAAAAGAAAATGTGCCCAGCAATAAAATATATACATAAGTAGGACACATATACACATAACACATAAGCCTTTGCATAAGAAAACATGTTGTGATCCGATGAGCAGCATTTAATAGTTGTTTTAATTGCTGACAAACTACCAGTAGCATTGGATTATCCACAGTTTGCAAAGGCATCCACCTAATCGTGCTCAACGGTTTACAAAAATCACACGATTCGGTACCTAAATCAGCAACAACAATAAGACAGACATAAGGATAGGCAAACAAACAAACATTGCGAGAGGAAAAAAAAAGAGCCTGCATGTTGATATGGTACGTATCATATATGCTTAACGTTTCTGCGGCTTATAAAATCATTCGATTTGATACCTAAGCCAGCCCTAGCAATAAGATCATACGAATTGGCACTTAGGGTAGACCATCAGTAGAAGTAGACGAAGCCATTGATCACATAAATGTTGCATTTAAACGAGCAATGGACTCATCAATTAAAAAAGTTCGAATTAGAAACAGAGGTCTAATGAACCTACCGCCACATATTCTGAGCTTTGTTAAAAAAACATAAACTACTTAAAAGAATACTGGAAAGAACACGGGATCCGGAAAGGTACGTTACCGTAAAAGCTGTTATTAGAAACCTGGAACCAATAATAAAAAAATCCATCAATGCTCACGACCAAAACTACTCCAAAACGTATATAGGAAATATAGTCATGGACAATAATGTGTACAGAAAGATAAAATGGGCAGCAGGTGTAGTTAAAGATTACGAAATATCAGATATTATAGGTCCCCGAAATACCCTTATATGTGATAATATGGGCAAAGTAAACGTATTGGCGGAGCATTTTGAGCGCATCCACAATAGTAATATGTCTTGTACACAGTCAAATTATGAGGATGTTGTAAGACATTCTGTCTCACTCTTAAGCGACCGCACTCCCTTAACTAGCTTCGACAGAGCCAATACACCTGATGGGTTTGTGAACAGTGAAAGACTATGCGCCAATTACGAATTTGTCACACCCTCTGACATAAAAAGTGCGCTAAAAACTGGGAACAGCAAAAAGTCTGCTGGTTCAGATGGAATTCCTAATTTCTTGTTTAAAAAACCACTGTTTCAGCTTGGTCGCACAATACCACTCTGTATAACCACTGTATCAACATAGGATATTATCCAACATTTTGGAAAAAAGCTATCGTTTTTCCGGTATTGAAGCTAGGTGCTAACCCGATTAGACCGATATCCCTATTATCAAATGTAGGTAAACTCTTCGAATACTTCCTCTTGCTAAAAATCCAGCAACACTTGACAGAAAATACAATCCTTAAGGACTTCCAGTTTGGCTTGCGCCGCGGACACTCCACAACCCACGCACTCATAGCCTTCAGCAATTCATTTATAGAGAGGCTAAACGCAAGCAGTGCCACAATCGCAGTCAGCTTAGATATCGCCAAGGCTTTTGATACAGCCTGGCAAAACGGAATAGTACATAAACTGCACTCATACGGATTTGACAAACGACTGTGCGGTTTAGTAAAGGAGTACTTTCACGAGCGAGCTTTCTAGGTTAAAGTGAACAATACAACGTCACTTGTGAAGGCAGTCAATGCTGGTGTACCACAGGGATCTCTACTTGGACCAATACTATACAACATTTTTCTTAGTGATTTCCTATCTCCCCCAAACAACATCAAATTATTCACATATGCTGATGACCGCTTAATAACGTCTTCGCATCCAAGAGCAAAAACAGCCAACAAAATTGTAAATGAGTACCTATCAAGAATACCTCCGTATTCTGTCGTAGCTGGAAATTGAGGCTTAACACAGACAAATGCTCTGCCATTGCCATAAAAGGAAAGCGCAAGAATCTATATAAGAACGCCAGAAAATTCACCCCAAACATTGTAATCAACCATCAAGAGATCAATATACCAAAAACCTTAAAATACCTGCGGGTAATATTTAATGAAAAGTTCGAGTTCTACAGGCACATTGACTATATCCTGAAAAAGGTGAAAGGTATTAACACCCTACATAATAACGTACTTCGAAGCAAATGCACGCTCGACAAGGATATTAAACTATTGATCTACAAACAGATCATAAGACCTGTAATTAGTTACGCATTTCCGCTCTGGTCGGCAATCTCTTCCAATAAAATGGAGAGACTAAGAACAATGGAGAGGAAGATCCTTAGCCAATGCTGCAACCTAAAACCCTATAAAATGCCACATGGCTCGTTCAGAAAACCATCTTGCAGAAAGATATACGAGACAGTTAACATCAACAGAATGGACAGCCGCAGCCGTCAAGTGTTTGGAGAGATGCACCAATTTAGAGAATACACTTGTGCAAGAGTGTATACATACCAATACCGAAGAAGAACCATACCTAAGCGTTGGCTTCCTACTAACACTTAAAAATTTCAACGCATTAACCATAAACAATAAATTGTACTTCTATCATAGAAAAAAAAATTTCTATGATCTGACGACCTTGGTGTACAACACTTCGCAATAATTGTACGTAGGCATAGTATTAGATGTAAGTAGTTTTTAAAAATGTAAATAGCTCTAGACATAAGCAAAAACGAAAACCTAAAAGAACCTCTTTTTTGTCATTTCCTTTTTTTTCGGGTAATTAACCGTAAAAGATGTAAATATTAATGTTTAAGAACGAAAAAATAAAAGTTAAAGTCGGCAAAAGATATATTCTTAGGAAAGTATTAGTTATGTTAAGAAAATTATGTAATAATCAAAGCTTATACGAAATGTAAAAAAATGAACTGAAATAAATAAACTTGAATTTGGACTCTAACGCTCAGCCTTTCAGTCGTGTTACACAGCAGCCAGAGGTAAGTGAACACGGACTACATAACTAGGTGACGTTACTGCTAGTTTTGGTTTTTGACTTTACGGATAGGGGATGGCAGGTTTGGCTTAGCCGTCATGCCTGAATGACTAATGGATATCCCTTCTTCCGTCGTGAAACGGTTAGGGACAGGCGAATGGGGGGTAGGCCGAGGCTGGCTGCTATAACATCCGGGGCGTATTCTTTTTTTCAGAACCTAGCGATACGGTTAAAACGTGAAAAATAATCTTTCAGAACGAACAAAAAAACATTGAAAGCGTTAAACAAGAGTCGGGTCACCACGTTGGTTTTTGTCCACTCCCCTTAAAAAAATCGCTTGTCAAATAATAAATCTAAATATTAAGCACAAATTCGGAAGTCCAAGTTTTTTTTTATTATAAATTTCATGGAAGGAGTCCTGGGGAGCCCTGGGCATACCCTGCCAACAAGACTCGTTGAGCCAGCTTAATGAAAATCAAGTGCCTAGAGAAGCAGTTAAGGACATTTAAAGTTATGTCACCAAGTAGAGATTAACAATGTATAAATTAAATAAAAGTGGTCCTAAGTGGCTGCCTTAAGAGACGTCAGACGTCGCGGAAAATTCATTTGAGGTGATGAAGTTAAACAGAACTCTGAATGATCTGTTATGCAGATAAGAGCTAAGTGCTAAGTACTACTCACTAAGTACAAAGGGAAGCCATAGACTTAGAGTTTGAAGATCAATAAGTTATGGTTAACTATGTCAAATGCTTCACTAAAATCAGTATATACTACATCCGTGCGAGAGCCGCTAGAAAAAGCCTTGAAAACATGTCAAGTAAGCTCTAAGAGATTCGTATCAGTAGATCCTCTTTTCCTAAAGCCATGCTTCAATGGAAAAGTGTAAGATTTGATAGAAAAAGCTAAATGCTGAATAACCAATGCCCTCAAAGAATTTAGGTAAGACATTCAACTTGACACTGCTTCTATAGTTCTCAACGTAATTTGTATTTCCACATTTGCGAATTGGAATAAGGAAACTACTCTTCCAACACAAAGAGAAACACCTGATTTTAAGGACTGATTAAAAATCTTTGAAACAATACCACATAGCTTGTCAGAGCGTGCTGTGAGCATACAAGGTGGAATCCCATCCGGCCCAGGCGAATAGCTATATTTTAGAGATCTCAAGTTATGTAAAACATCATTTTCTGAAATTACCAAATTACGGATCGAAACCGAGTTAGTTATCGAAAACGGATAGTTAACAATTAAATCAGAATCGGCAGATGGAAAAATTTCGTCCGAAGTATTCAATCAAGGTTTCAATATCATCAGAGAACTCAGAGTCATTGAAAGAAACACGCGAGGGATATGTGGAGATTTTTCTTTTGGAGTTGACAAACTTAAAAAAATGTTAAAATTAACAAGCAGTGACGATTTTATCAACTGAAGGTATCTGCAGGAACAATGGTGATTGAGGTAATTAAATGTATGCCTTGCAGTAAAATAGGCAATTTAGTCGTAAGCAGAATCACTTTTCATATATATTTTGAAAAGTTTGGTTTTCCTATTTTTGCAATGTTTATTGTCTTGTTAAAACATAGCGTGCGTTTGGGCAAATGTAGAAACAAGTCACTACATATAAAAAAGAAGTTTACTGAGAAAAAATAAAAATACCGAGTAGACAGTAATGGCGTCAAAGATTGTGTAACTTCTAAAAGCTGCAGTATTAGTGTCGTCAAATTCAAATTGCACCAACAAAGAAACAATTCGATTTTCAAAATTGCAGTCCCATTTAGTTATTTTGTATCGTTATTAAATGAATCGTACTACACGTCTGCTGTCCTATTGACAGAATCTATTCCCAAAACTATGACAAGCAATAATAACAATCTAACTTCGTTGCCTCTTCAAAGACGTAATAGCTTCTTTGTTAATCTTTTTCCAGGGCGTCAAAGAGTTGAATAAACTAAACTCTGCCTGCGAAGCACGGCTAAAGTCGCACATCTTTCACATTGAAATACTTTGCAGTAACCAGCAAACTTATAAACATGAGAGAAATGGGAATCTTGGTGGTATATTATTTGCAGTGGCATCTTCTCCTTCTTCTTGTTATATGTGCAGCCTCTCTTTCGCTCTTTTAATCTATATTAACAAGTACAATATCCAACTCATTAACTGGTGACGACGTTATCATTATGTCGAAAGATTTGAACTTACATTTGGTTTCTTGGCATTTAAGCGAGGACGTTAATCGATTTATTCATTCTGTGCGATCTAACGGTTTTGATCCCTTCTATGGTTTCATTTTTAAAATTTTTCCTTTTTCCCAGCTAATAATATATAAAGTCAATAATAGAATATTGAATTTTATTGTCTCTCTTCTTCAGTGATTTGGTTACCATGATGGTCACTTGCTGTTGATGGTGTCTTGTTGTCAACACATTTTTGCGAACGGCAGGTCCACCTCCACCAAACTATTGGCATTAACTAACATCATCAGAGAAGTTAGTATTATCCAGCCTAATTTAAGTATAAATTAATCTAACAAAATGTCCTTCTCGTGGCCAACACTAATTCCTTCGAACCATCGGAAATTACACTTTCAAAAATGATTCACAATCAAATGATAACAATCACCGATTTGCATGTAGTCTTGATTCAAAACTGAAATTTAATTTACACTATAAGGACTGAAAATCATGCCTCATTTTGAGTTCACATAATCTCTGTTCGGGTAGTGGGTGCTAGAATCAACCGGACTGTAAGCTATAATAAGTAGTATTAGGCAGCAATAAGTTAGGGTTAAGCAGACAGTGACTGACGGCGGAATTTGTGCAGCTCAATATGAAAATAGTGAATCATTTCGAGTAGCCAAAAGGCTAACTTCGGCACTTGAGGTATGATTCTTCTTCTTAAGCGATTATTAGACTTCAGCATTAGTATAACTCAGCATCGTCATGGTATAATTAAAATAATCAACCAATAGCTTAAGTTTGCTATGCAAATTCTCGTGATATATGCATAGCAATCATTAATTTAGTAAATCCGAATTCTTTAAATGTTGAAATTTCTATGGTGTATTACATGTATTTATAAATATTTCTAAAGCTCCACTGAAATAAAACATCTGGAATGTTTCGTATAAAGAAATCTGCTCATATATAAATATACACCTTACCAAAAAGGCTGAACTGTTACTTACGCTACGCTAACAAAACTTCAAAGGGATTACTTCATATAATTCTAAGCATTTACATCGTGACGCTAACAAAACTTCAAAGGGATTACTTCATATAATTCTAAGCATTTACATCGTGACGCTAACAAAACTTCAAAGGGATTACTTCATATAATTCTAAGCATTTACATCGTGACGCTAACAAAACCTCAAAGGGATTACTTCGTATAAGTCTAAGCATTTACATCGTGA
>KK502555.1:103696-146818 GCA_000688735.1 Glossina austeni
TACTTGTCTTTAATTAGTTAACCATAAATTACTTGTCTTTAATTAGTTAACCATAAATTACTTATCTGGCTTCCCTTCCCATTTAGTGAAATGGATAAACTCGCATCTGCATAATAGGTCATTCAGCGTTTTGTTTAACTTCACCACCGTACCTTAAGGTAGCCACTCAGGACCCATTTTATTTAAGCTATACATTAATGACTTGTCTTCGGTGATTAAATCCAGCCAGATCTTAATGTATGCTGGTGATGTGAAATTGTTTTCTTCTTTTTCCCTAGAATCGCAATAACATCAGCTTCAAACTGACCTGAATAATTTGGTGGCATGGTGCTCGTCGAATTATATGACTCTAAACCTAAATTAATGTAAGACGCTTTCTTTCTCAAGAAGGAAGTCATTTATTACACAGCATTTCATAGATTCGCACAAGTTGGAGGACGTCGAGTAGTTCACAGATTTAGGCGTTCTATTTGACCATAGGTTACGTTTTAACTTGCATGTCGAGTTCTCGTTAAGCAAAGCTAGGTTCGCGCTTGGCTTTATTAAGAGGTGGTCCAAAGAGCTTGATGATCCTTATATTACCACCATGTTGTGTGGTCTCCTTCATATAGGTGCTATGTAGATTCAATTGAATCTATTCAAAAGCAATTCTTGCTGTTTGCTCTTAGGAATTTTGGCTGATATCCGTTTGCTTCTCGTCCCCCCTATAAAAATAGGTTGCTTCTGTTGTCCTTACCGCCTCTTAAGAAACGTAGATTTGTTCTTGGCGTTTGCTTCGTAATCAAAGTAATAAATGGTGCTATTGACTCGCCGTCATTACTTGGAGAAATAAATTTTAATGTTCCTAACCGCTTCTCTAGACACTTTACCTTGGTTAAGGTTAGTCAATGTAAATATAATTGTGAGCTGTTTAACCCGCTCAGGGTTGTTTGCAAGAACCTAAACGACGTCTATCACCTATTCTCATTATCGGACTCTTTAAAGTCCATTAAAGCAACATTGCTTAATACACGTGATTTACTAGCTTTGAACCGTAAAAATTCATTATGACTCAAAAATGAATTGCTGTTAACTGTTGCCAAGCTTATGCATCTTTGCGATACCTTAGAGGTTCATTTGCAATTTGGTCTTGTACCGGTTGTGGGTGTGGCTCTGTGCTAGTTGTGTACATGCTTTTTTTTCCTTTTTTCCTTTTTATTTGTTTCATTGTACTTGTACTAAGTTTTAATAATAATTAATTTAAGATTTACTTTAAGAGTAATTTAAACTCGACTGTCATTTGTTTTTAGTTGAATTCCTGTATACGTAGAATAAATAAATAAATAAATAAATAAGATTGTGATAATGAAGATGTGTAATAAAATAGAACCAGTAATAACCGGGGTTATTATGACTAATTCGTTGGCAGCTCGTACCGCGACCTAGAGGATCTATTGTACTCGCCCGGGCTCCTAGCCGTCACGATTCATATTAGTGTCGTCACCGCCGTTTTTTGGTTTATCTAGGCCACCAAATCAAACCTGCTTAGGTTAGCATTGGGAAGATTATGGTGGTATAAGATCATTAGATAATTGTTCGGTTTAAGCCCCATGTTTTACCGTAAAGGCGTTGACAGGCAAAGAGCGTTGTGGTCGCCTTTCCAATTAACCGTTTTAAATTAGAATTGCAGGTTAAGCCTTTGTCAAAAAAGGCACTTTTTTTGATTTGAATGGTCAAGAATGTTTATCCTGTAGATGGACGTTGTCCAATGTTAATTTCCTCTGACTTGGACATAACTAATGAAGGAATCGGTTCAGAAAATGGGACAAGAAAAACTATACAGTGGCAAAGGAATAGTTTGGTTGGAAAATGCGTAAAGTGCAGCTGGTTCAATGAAGTAACACGTTGGTAAAAATACGCTAATATTGAAAAGAGATTCTAGTGAAAAAGAGTCGAAAAAAACTGACGCAGATGGTGCAAAATTTGAGGTGGATCGCATTATATAAATTTGGTTCAAAAATGAAAAAAATATTAGAAAAGTGGGATACTAGAAACCAGATAACTATGATACAGCTAGTGAACGATGTCGTAACAACAAACAAAAAAAAAGGAAATAGAAATAAGCCAGAGTGACGCGCAAATTATGGTGGAAAAAAATTTAATATCGTGCAAGTCGAACGAAGTTTTCAATAAAATTATACATACGGAATGAAAGTTCCACAAAGTAAAGCCAGTTATATGTGGTTCAATTGATATACGATCTTAAAAGAGAATTGTTTTTTCAGAGTGTTATCGCTGTACATGCGTGAAAAAAGATGATGTCGGAAGATCTCGTAGTACGTCAGGCTATTTAAAAAAGAGAAAAATCACGGGAAAAATTTGTAAGAAGAAAAAATATTTGAGCAAAAGTGAAAATAGTATTAAAAAGCAATGCAGAAGTGAGAAGAAGAAAGAGTCCGAAAAAAAGAAGCGCTATAAAAAAACGACAAAGTCAGAAGCAAAAAAATGACATAAAAAAAATTAAAAAAACAAACGAACTAACAAAGCCCTATAACAGCCGTAAATTATAAACAGGTCGGAAAAATTAAGAGCTGGGAATACCTTTGCACATACACCTGGCCGCCCAGCTCGCATTCATTGAAAGTTTCAACAGAGAACAAATAACCTTCAACTGTGGCATTGAATTTATTGTAGTGGAGATGGTTTAATATAAATTGGAAAAGTACGTAAATAAATAAGGAAGATACTAAGTTATGAAAAACAATATAATAAAATAAGAGGAAAAAATATAACAATGGGAGACGTCACTGAAATGTTCATTCTTGATTTTTGCATCTTGCAATCCTTTTAATAAATTATAGGATATTAATTATGTGTACTAAGAGAAAACAGTTGTGAAATTAACTTAAACGCACGTACTTTTGGTAAATTAATTTTTTAAATTTGACGTGCAAAATCAGAGGCATGTGTAAGGTAACTACTGTGAGGATCCAAAGTCGCCCCTCGTTTTGGGCTCACGGATTCTCCGTCTCTGGTGAGTGGAAGGGAGTGCTAGGTTAAGGTAGAATAGAATAGATTCAGCTAGCAATAGAATAGAATAGACTAAGATAGCAGTAGAATACAATAGGCTAAGTATAGAGTAAATGTAGAGAATAAGAGTCAGTCGAGTGTGAGTCGTCGTCGAAGTTAGTTGAAGTTGGACTCTCGAACGGAGAGGCCGTGTGAGTCTCGCTCGGGACGCCGCGGCCTAGGCGTTAGGTAAAGTATTTTCACTATTTTTCTATTTAACGTTAAGATATCGGGATCATATTGCGAAAAACTGTGAATCATAAAAAAGAATAAATAGCCACTGTGAAAAAATAAATGTCTTGCGTGTTTTGTTTTTCCTCCCCGGGGCTCCTGAGCTGCCCCAGCCTAAAGAAAAGGGACGAAACGTCCTCGCAAGTGGCGCCCGAGCATGGACTCTTTATTGTTCAAAGAGAAAAAAAAACTCGAAATTTAAACAAAAGTACTCCCAGTGAAAAAATATAAAATATAAGAAAAGCAGGAAAACCGATCGCGAATAAAAAAAAAAAAGGAATGTGTGAAACTATTCCTTTTAAAGGAGACAATTTTATAACTGAAACGTTTAATCTATCGGGGGAAAAAAAAACAACAAAGCAGGAAATATTTTGGAAAATTTATAAAATATTAAAATTAATTCTTCAAAAAACTTGAGGTCAAAATTTTTTTCATAGAAAAAAAAAAGGAAGAAAATTATGCAAAACTACATAAGTCATTGTGCAAAAGAAACAAAAAAAGAAACCATATGAAATAAGGGATGAAAGGAATCTTATATGACTTGCATGCAAAAGGCATAACAAAAGGCATATTGATAAAGGGTAAGGACAAGCATCCAAGTTAAGAAGAAAAGAAAAAGGAAAAAATTGAAAGTTAAAAGTTCAATAAAACTAGACAAAAAAAAAAACTAATATAAAGATCGGCTAACAAAGAAAATTGGAAGTTTAGTGGACAACTGTACAGTTCTATATTTCGGACAATCGAAGGTCAACATAATTTAATTGAGCCGTTAACAGCGGGAATGTAACGCATTTCATAGTTAAGCCTAAACCAACAAAAAAGAGAACGAAATCTAAGTAAAGCTAAAGAAGTTTGTGTGAACAAAAAAAAAAAGAGTAAAGAAAAGAAAAAAAAATTTATAGCGGCCTGTGAGACAAATATATGCAAAAACGAGCATCCAACAACAATGCTATACATCACATAACCCATAAGGGACAATGGTAAGGAAAGTACCGTAATTTGGTCGCAAAACCACCGCGAGCAATGATGCGGCGAATTGATAATTTACGGCGATATCGGTAAGACAAAAAAAAGAGAACAGAGAGCATTCGCATTTCGAGATTACCGGTGAATGGGTGCAAAACTGTGCTTTAATCATATTTGTCTAAAATAAAAATTTTTTACATACACCCCCATATTTTGAAAACAAATGGCAATTATTACAAAACAAGCATTAAAAAAGGTGAATAAAGATGTTGAATGAAGAGATGAAGAGATGAATAAGTAAATGATTATAAAAAGAGAAGCAAGTCTCTGTTAAGCGAAAATCGAGTTAAATGAAAATTTATCAAATAAGGCCGTATTTCTAATCATATTAATTTCAATGTGCCGTCGGTAAAATTTTCATGCCATGGAAACAGCAGCAGACGTGCTAGCGGATCCTAAATTTACATTTTCGATAGCAAATGTGAATGCCTCCGTGGGTCGAGATGCTTTCCTAACATGTGTTGTGCAGAACATAAAATTCAACGGCAAGCATTAGAATTATTTAAAACTATTGGACCAAAGAGAAAGCTATTAACAGGTTTAGCGAGCGCACCACCATTCCTAGGAATAGACAGCACACTGCTACCATTTAGAGGAACACGAGGCTCGCACCTACGTTTATTGGCCCGGTCGGCCGACGAATTTTAAGGATAGTTACACTTCTAATCAACCAACCAATCCAAAGACTATCACGATTCACGCAAAACAATAGCAGCATAATAGGAGTAGACGCAATAATCCGATGAAAGCTGGTAGAATAGAAACGCTCAAGAGTGACGGAAATTAATAATAAAACCAAGAGAAGGAAATCTTTCATTTGTGAAATTCGTGAAATATAAGGTAAACAATTATTGCCAAAAGTGAAATTCATTACGAAATTATAAAATTGTTTGTATTATGTTGCTATTATTTTCGCACGTAATATGTATGAGTGTTCATTGGCATAATATATAGGATCTTTGCCTTTGGGAACCAAATTTCTAAACGATCGAGTTAGGTGTAGAAAGAAGCTATAGAAAAAAAAAGAGATCACCAATCCGCTACATAAAGTCATCTCATAAATAAAACAACACCTGTCGCAAATTGATCGAAGGACAAATGAATCTATTCTATAGATAGCTTCGCGCTTTCCTTCCAGTAATTTGACTTAAGTATACTAAGCTTATGTTTTTCTTACTTATCAAGATTTAAGTCTATGTGAACAAAGCCGATCACAAGCAAAAAAAAAAGGGGAGTTTGATCATTTTCTTGCAACAACAAACGTTAACAAAGCACTGCGAAGAAGACACAAAGAAACGGGGAAGGGATCTGTAAAATGCATTTATAAAGTAAATACAGAAAATGAGAGTTAGGGAAAGAAAACAAAGAAAAAGAAGAAAATTTCAATTAGTCAACTTGAGAATCACGATTGCATTGTACAAGTTCTCAGTACACCCCACCGTACGTCTACAACGCGTATTAATGTTTTTCAACTATTTCCGAGTGTCGGATTAACGCGTCATAAAGCCTTCGACATAGTTTCGCCCCAACACGACCCCTAAAAAAAAAAACCCCACCACTTCCATAGTTATCCAAAGTTAGTCGACACCCCATACAACCCCGCCTAATTATAGCGTGTGCCTGTGTTACCTCTCTTTTCTTTCACGCGCATATAGACGAGCGCCATAATTTAAAGAAACTTAACACAAAAGGGTTTTATGTGTTTTTTTTTTTGGATTCTTTCTTGAAGGAAGTAGACTCTTGAAAATATATATTAATATTTTATAATCAAAATTGGTACTAAATATTATGTACCCAGATATACCATCTTGTCTTAAACTTTAACATAAATAACAAAAAGCTTTTATCAACTGTTCTACGCATCCCTGTATTATAAGAGTAAGCTACTAACCTCTTTTTAGAAAACTGTACGGGCGGGCGAAGGGACAGTGAAAGGAAAAGAAAAAAAAGGTAATAATAATAACAATAATAACAAAAAATACAAAAAAAGGAAACGGAGAAAAGAAAAAAATTAAAAACGAAAGGAGAACAAAAGAAAAAATAAAAAAAAAGAGACAATAGGGAAAAAAAAGAAAAAAGATACCCAAGCGCCCAGGGAGTTGCTAACATTAGTTAAGCCCGTGTCGCGCACAACGCGCAAAGGGCCCCGTACAACCACCAGCCACCACCAGGCCAACGGATTCTCTCCAGCCGCTCACGAGATGAACGCCAGCGACAATAGGTTCCCCGCGGCACAGTGGAGGTCCCAGAGCCGAGCATTCAGCACGAGTAGCTCGTCGGCAGCCCCAACAAACAAGTCAACCTGATAAAGTCGGGGTACCTAGCAGCCCCCAACACCAGTCACGCATGCTCCACGGATAAACAAGTAGATTTCGAAGAAGCAACGCCCAGTACAAGTCTGCACTCACCGCTAGGGTCTGATCAACACATTACAAGCCCTATAATGGCCAATGTTGACACACAACTCTTACCTATCGGCTAACGATCCGACATTCCGACGTTAGAAAGCCAAAGCCATTGCTGACACGACTCTCCGTCAGCAAGAGCCAGACGCCACACCCGATGGCACGACACCCATCTCGAAACAACAACCAAGTTTGACTCAGCAGCGAGCACCAACAGAGACCAGTATCCAAGTATCGCCGACCTCATAGCGGATGCCAACCTATAGCAATGTTAATATCGTCACTGCTTTGCAGCAATACAACAATCATACCGACAACATTACAACACTTCATTTAATTCGACAACGACGACGGTAACAATCAGCCCAACTAATCGGGTGCTGCCCATGCAGCAAAGGCAATATGCACAGAGAAATGGCAATGAAAGCAAAAATTCGTTATGAAACCGAAGTTAAACGAATTCCTTCACACCCACCCATACCGAACGGTATGGAGAAGAATATCAGCAACATTAGTAATCAATTGCAACAGTAATCTGCTTTGCATAATCGGCCAGTACTAAAAGCGAACGTTACACTATCTTCGTTTGTGGCACTCCCAGCTTTAACTTATAATCGCTGACTTGGTAGAGAAAGCCACAAATAATGTTTCCGAAGAGCAATAGAAGTGTAACACAACGTTAATCCTGAAATCTGCAACAACAACACAGCCAAAACGCAACAATAATCCCGGCCACAACCAACTACCCTCATATCAATGACCGACGGTAACATCGCGACCGTCGAAATCTGCAACAACAACCCAGCCAAAACGCAACAATAACCACGCCCACCCTCATATCAATGACCGACGGTAACATCGTGACCGTCGCCGTTAGCGGTTTCCGGAGCCGCTGTTACGCTGGCAACGACAACAACAGTCACAACAACAATCTGTGAAAAGTCACGATTATTACCATCAACAATTCCCCGTATCATCCTTATACAAACAACGACAGAATCATCACAATAGGTCACCCACAACCTAGGGTCTGTCAGCCAAATGTATGCCCATAGTGGCCAATGTTGACACAACCCGTACCTCCCTGGCCAACGGTCCGGCTTCTCAACGTCGGAAAGCCAGAGTTATAAGAGCGATGAAGGGACCAACGACCACCGGCCAACGATCCGACACGCCGATGTCGGAAAGCCGAAGATAACAGAGCGACAGTAGGAACTCCGCCAATGGAAGGCGAGTGCCATGCACGATGGCTCTGCATTATCACCAAATATTCCAGCGTAATAGCTGCGAACGCAGCCACAATCATTCAACTGTAGCAGCAAACAGACCCCGCTCCATCGAAGTCGTCATCAACAGGCCAACATTGGAAAGGCACATACTTCAGTCACTTCTTCCCCCCGAAGAACGGAGGATCTGTGGGAACCCAAAGTCGTCTCTCGTTTTGGGCTCACGGGTTCTCCGTCTCTGGTGAGGGGAAGGGAGTGTTAGGTTAAGGTAGGATAGAATAGATTAAACTAGCAATAAAATGGAATAGACTAAGATAGCAGTAGAATACAATAGGCTAAGTATAGGGTAAAAGTAAAGAATAAGAGTCAGTCGAGTGTGAGTCGTCGTCGAAGTTAGTTGAAGTTGGACTCTCGAAAGGAGAGGTCGTGTAAGTCTCGCTCGGGACGCCACGGCGTAGGCTTTAAGTAAAGTATTTTCACAATTTTTCTATTTCAGATTACGAAGAACTGTGAATCATAAAAAAGAATAAAGAGCCCCTGTGAAAAAATAAATGTCTTGCGTGTTTTTTTGTACTCCCCTGGGCCGCTGAACTGACCCAGCCTAAGGAAAAGAGACGAAAGTCCTCCACTGCGTTATTTCCCGATCTCCACCATACCACGCCATAGGACTTGAGTCATATCTACACATATTCATATGTATTTTCTTGTAAACATATACAGGTATTCACAGTTAGTTACGGCAAGGAGATTCTGCTCCGACGGTGAAACCTGCGCGTTTTGATCCCTGGTTCACCGGCGGCCGCATATTGAGTACTAATAGGAGAGCAGAGGGCAGAAAATCTTTCACAGCAAGAAAGGCCACATGTCATAGTCATTCGCGGCGAGGTATACCGTGTGGATGTGAGCTTAAGCTGCTGGTACACAATAAAGTTGGTTAACTCGAACGTAACAGAAGAGAGATTGGCAGAAAAGCAAGTTAGGCGGTAAATACGAAAGTGGCACTCTCTCAACTTTTTACAAATATTCTGTAACGCGGATCATGGACGCAACGAGCTCAACTCCTGCAATACAAGGTATCAAAATACCACGTTGCAATTTTATTGAAAGTAAATTGAATTTTGTTCTCAAACATATTTCTCCTTATAGGTAATGGGCGTGTTCACGAAGGGTTTTGACCTGCACCTTTCGTGGTGGACTGCGAAGTGAGAAGATGGTTCTAGAAAAGAAGTCAAGGAGTTAAGGCTGAGCAGAGTTTATGATTTTTCTCAGAAAAGTGAAAGCTGTTCATGGACCCTGGATCTTTGAACTTCCTATTATTCAATGTACGATATCTAGTGGATTACAGGCGTAGAAGAGATGTCTTAAATATGCTAGCCCGCAAAAACGTAAACAATCGCTGTATACAAGAACGCCATCTACGTAAAAATTGGAACGTGCTGCTAAGTGGAGAACTCTACTATTGGACTCATCATTGCCATTAAAAATTCTTCCTCCTATAATCGACTATTTATTGCCAGCACTGGTTTAATGGAAAGTTGGTTCAAACGGTGATTTAATGAATATGTTACAGACAGCCAGTAACTTCGGGGATTTCTTTCTTAGAGGTGATCTAAATGCTAAGAGCCCTAACCGGAGAGATCAATTAGAAAATACCTGTGGTAAAGTCTTATTAGTGGTTCGCGCTCCCTAAACCTTTTCAGACCATTTCCTTATAAACTTGAATTCATCATTTTAAAAAATATACGTTACAAAACTTTTCTTCAAATGTGCGGCTTACAGAATAAACGAGTATTAAGTACTAGAAGCGATTTCTTTTTTTTTAAACCGCGGAAGAAAGACATATGTGTATTAACAATATAGGCATAATTTAAAAGAACAAAACAATAAAAAAAGAAGAGGAATATTTTCGGTAGTAAACTTTCCGTCTTAGAGCAAAGAGAAATAACCCATGCTTTAAGTAACACCTGAGATTAAAAATTAATATAATAGTGACAGCAAACAAAAACTTACATGTTACGCTATAATTAACAGCCTACATCACTCTCTCTTCTAGAAAAAGAAATGATGTCGTGTAAGTAACATCTGACGTCATGAAAATTTTTAAAAATAAATAGGGAAAATGTACTGTGCGAATAATTTGATAGCAAATAAAAATTTCACAATAGAGTACCTAAAGGCTTGAAAAATGTTTACTATTGTGGAAGCTGAGAAATAGAAAGAAAGTGGTTAAAAACGAAAAGGCTAGAAGAAAAGTTGTTGTTCATAAGAGAAGTAAGAAAACGAATGGTAAGAGGAGTGTGTGCAGATAAACGATAAATCGAGAATTATCCGCAGCATCTTCTCTTCATGTCATGTCGTACAAGCACAAAACAGGAGTTAGCTTCAATTGTTTCAATTATAATTTCGCCATCATCATCAACGTGACATTCAGAGCACCCGTACCCGATTTGCAATATATCATGGTTCTCCTTATTTCATTGTCACTTTTGCATTCATATTCTTAAGTTGATGCATTCTTCATTTGTGCTTATTCGAGTACTATTGCAATATTTTTTTCTTTTTTATACCCACCACTAAAGGATTGAGGTATATTCACTTTATCATAACGTTTGCAACACGCAAAAGTAAGATTGAGCAACCCTATAACGTATATGTTAAGAGCGTCAGAAGTATATACAAAAGTGTGAAGAACATCAATTCTACGTAAGTGTATGCATTATTAAGAACATGAGTTCTTATTATTAAGAGTATGAGTTATATTTTGCTACACCATCAGCATCATACAGCATCTTTTTTATATTTGCGAAAATTCCTTATGCACCTTTCCACTATTTGACTTAAGTGCTGTGTAATATTTTCCTACTTTACTCGGTTTCAGACCGCCAAGTCTCTCTCCTTTTTATAATGTCAATCAGAACGGCATGAAGCAGTCCCTGTATAATGTTAATCTAGACGGATTGAACGCCTTATAAAAATTAGCGAATTAAACGCTGTTTTTGAATTGCTTAATAACAATTAAAATTCTTTATTGAAATATGCACTAATTTAATTGTACAGGTGAAATTATGCTAACCTAATCACTAATTAATTGGGGCGCTTGGCGTCGTATTGCATTTCGTAATGCAATACTCAGCCAGGTGAAGTGCGACACAATTTTTGTTTTTCTTTTTGCTAAAGAATTATGCAAATTCAGCATAATTCTGTCTGCACTTCAAAGTGGATGCATATACCGATATGCGATCACACTAAACCCTTACTGTTTTAGAGAGAAAAATGTTAATGAGTCGAAGGGCGTTAACAATTTTCTGTTATGAAAGAGAATTTGAACAAAGTAAACGGTAGTTTTTCAATTAATTTAAGTAAATTCTAGAGTAGGTTTTGTATTTTTAGATTTGGTTCATAATTTTTTCTGTGTTTTCTTAAATTTAGTTTACATCTATCGTATTGTATCTGTTAATTAAATTTTTATGTATAGTTTTTGGCTTATCTTTAATTTGTATTGTTACGTTAGCGTCTTTTACAACTATTACTTTATAGGGGCCTTCATAGGGCTTATCTAATCTTTTTCTATTATGTTTCTTTAATAAAATATGTTCTCCTATGTTTATATCAATTGGGTTCGTGCATTTTTCTTCTGATAGTTTTGTTCTTGTTACTTCGATTCTTTTTTTAAAAATTTTTTAGCTTTTTCTAAAGAGTATTTTAACGTTGTTTTTAGTTCATTTATATAGTTTTCTGGTATAGGAGGTTCTAGTATAGGATTTGAATTTAATATTTTTTCGTTGGGCAGGTACGGCAATTTTTCGTATATTAGTTCAGAAGGGGTATATTGTGTTTCTACATAAGGGTAAGATTATACGCGCAAGTGTAATACGGTATCCATTTATTCCAATCATTGTTAGTTGTAAATGCTAAAAAATATTCGTTAAGAACTCCGTGATTTCTTTCGATTATACCTATAGGTTCGTGGTGGTAGGGGCTTGAGAACTTTTGTTCGATATTTAGTACCAGACGAATTTCTTTTACTAGTTCATTGTTGAACTCTGTTCCTCTGTCGAATTTTAGTGTTTTGAATTGGCCGTATTTAAGTATTACCTCTTGCGCTTTTATATTCAATACCATGTTCTATTATATATATTGTTAATTCGCATTGTATTGTTAGTATATACCGGAAATTGTTAGAAGGTTTTATTGGTTCTACTGTATCTATAGATAGTGTTTCAAAAGATGTGGACGGTGTATCCGTTATTGTGAGAAATTCTTTCGGATGTTTGTTTTGTTTACTAGTTTGGCAAATGTGACATTGTTTTATGTAGTTCTTTATCATTTTGAACATATTACGCCAGATGTATCTTTGGCTTAGTTTTTGGAATATTTTCCTTACTCCGAAATGTCTTGAGTGTGGGCAAGTGTGATATTCTTCTATTAATTTGCACTTTTCCTTATCATTATGTATTCTTTGTCTTTCTTTATATAATAGTATATTTATGCGGTTCCTTTTAATATTGTTGAATTTTTCTTTTAATATCTTTTTGGATATGTATTTAAATATATCATCTTGTAGACTTAATGCATAGTCTAAGAAATTTAACTTGTTTAGTTTTGATGTCAATTTTTCCAAGAGCGCATCGAAATCCGCTGGATATTCATTGCATCTCACACGTGTGCAGTTTAATTCTTTAACATTTTCAATTATAATATCTTTTATACCGCTTTCGAATTTAAATTCTAACTTTCTTGTGTTCTTAATGTCAGAATTTATATTTATCCTCGATAAGGCGTCAGCGTTAGTATTGCTGGAACCTTTTTAATAAATCATGTCGAAATTGTAGTCCGATAATTCAATTCTTATTCTGGGTAATTTTGAAGTGGGATTTCCGTGGGGGAATAGTGATACTAATGGTCTGTGATCAGTTATCACTGTGAATTTTTTGCCAAATAGGTAGGGTCTGAAATGTGTTATTCCAAAGTGAATTGCGAGTAGTTCTTTTTCTATAATTGGTTTGTTTTTGTCGTGTTTGTTTAGGAATTTACTTGCGTATGCGATAGGTAAGTCTTGACCTAATTCTCCTTGGGGTAGTACTGCTCCTAAGGCGTAATTTGATGCATCAGTTGTTAAAATGAAGGGTTTATCGAAGTTTGGATATTGTAATATGGGTGGAGATATTAGTTTGTTTTTGAGTTGTAGGAATGCCTGATTACATTGGTTTGGCCATTCGAAGTCTTTACTTTTTTCAGGAGATCTTTCAGTGGTTGTGCAATGTCAGCAAAGTTTTTTATAAATTTTCTGTAATAGTTGCACAATGCTGCAAATCTTCTTACTTCGTCTGTATTTTTAGGTTGGGGGAAGCTTTTTATTGTTTCGTACTTAGCGAGATCTGGTTTGATGCCGTCGGGTATGATTAGGTGTCCTAGATAGGCTACTTCTGGTTATAGGAAGTTACATTTGGATGGATTTAGTTTTAGGTGGTATTTCTTAAGTCGTTCGAGTACTTTCGTTAGGTTCCTGCTGTGATCCTCAAAGCTACGTCCGTGCATTATTATTTCGTCTACGTATAAAAATGCTTCGGTGTCTAGTCCTGACTAAGCTATGATTCGCATTCTTTGAAAACTGTTGGACGAAATTTTTAGTCCGAATTGAAGTTTTGTGTGCTGATAATGTGCGTTTGGTGCTAAAAAGGCGGTTAAAGGTCGCGAGATTTTGTTAAGTTTTATTTGATGAAATGAGTTTGTCATGTCCAAGGTGGAGAAATATTTTGCTCGTCCTAGTCTGTCTAGGATGTCTTCTAACCTTGTGAGGGGGAATTTGTCGTTTACTATTTTCTCGTTTAATTTTCTCTAGTCAACTACTAGTCGCCATTTCTTAATGTTCGTCTGATTTTTTTTGGGTACTAGTAAGAGTGGTGAGTTATAGGGCTAACTGAGGGTTCTATAATGTTTTGTTGTAATAATTCTTCTACCTGGGTATATGTGGTGTCAGTTTGTATGTGGGGTAATTTATGGTTTTTTATGTACACTGGTGTGTTGTCGTTTGTTTCTATGTTTTGTGTGTAAAAATTATTTGCTGTGAGTGGTTCATTTTCTAGATGGAATACTGTTTGAAATTTTTTGAAGATTTTTATGAGTTCTTGTTTTTGAGAATTATTCACGGTGTCTAATTTTATGGATTGTAATATTTGTTGGAATCGTTGTTCATTATGTTGAGTGTGCATATTGATGTTTTGTATAATTTAATAGCTTTGCTTGTTTTAGGTATTCAGTGGATGCCTGATTTAAGCTTTTTGTCCCGAATTCAGGGGCATCGTCAAAGAATCCGAATGAAATCCGTTTTCCTGGTTTTCTATCGCGTGTACGCAGTTGCTTTGGTTGTTGTTTCTCTGATTTCTGTTGTTATTATTATTTTGATTTCGATAATTGTTGTTGTAGTTATTGCTATTGGAATTATTATTGTTGTTTCTATTAAAATTGTTGTTATTATTATTGTAATAGTTCCTGTTGTGATTATTATACCTTTGATTGTGTTTATTAGGATTATTGTTGTGATATTAATTTTTGTTGTTTGGTTAGTGTAGGAGTTTTTGTTGTGGTGATTGCACGAATTTTTCTTTTAGTAATTTATTCTCATTACCTGTGAATTTGTTTGGGTCGCACTTTCATATTGTAGCGCAACATTAATTGCTTCGGAAAAGGTTTTTGGTTGGGCCGCAAAGGTAGTTTAATGTAGTCGCTGAGACCGTTTCTAAATATGGTTAAGGCGTACGTGTCGTTGATACTGGTAATGACAGATTTTTGTTCGTTAGTGGGATTGGGGCCTAGTTCTTCGATTAGAAGATAATTTAGGTGTGCTATTTTGTCTTTGAAACCTGTAATAGTACCTTTTTGTGTTGTTTGATTTCATATTAAATATAATTGTGGTATTATTTGACTTGATTTATATTTATTTTCAAGTTTGGTTTTTAATTTTTGTAGTGTTGTTGGGATATCGTTTGCAAGGGCGGTTTGGACATTTGAGGACAGTTTGCAGTAGAAGGCATATTCTATTAGTTGTATTTTGGCTTTTTCTTTTAGGGTTGATGTATTATTTCATATATTCCTTTCATATATTACTTTTATGAAGCAGTTGACATCTTTATAATTGCCGGTAAATGTAGGTATGGATTTGGAGGCTCTTTCCAGGTTAACATCCATTTTTGGTTGCATTATACTTTCTGTCTTGCTGGGGTTCATGTCTTCTACAGATTCTTTGGTTGTTTCAATTTCTAATAGTTCTTTTGCTGTTTTATATTTCTTATTAAATATTTCTATTTTATTTAATAAATGTGGTTCTTCTGATTTTGTATTAGTTTCTACTATGTTCTATAGTTCTATAATTTTCTAGCTCTTCTAGTTTGTTTTCAATTGTTTCTTTTCTATAGGTTTTGCTGCCTAGTTTCTTGAGGTTGGAAACTATCCTATCTATAGAGATGTTAATTTCATCTATCTTTTCCATTAAAAAAGTCATTTTTCTTTTTTTTTAATTTAAATTTTCAATAATCTGTATATATATTTGTGTGTTTATATAATTATATCCCCTTTTTGATATTTTTCATATACTTATGATATTCTTTCTATTCTTTATTCATTTTCATTTTAATACATTTTTTCTGCATTCTTTTGAATATTTAGGTTTTCAAAATTTCTCATTTATTCTTCAATATTCTTTGTATATATTTTATCTTTATTTCAATATTCCTTTCTTTATTTGTAATATTCTACATATATGTTTTTAGTTTTAATGTTTCTTATATTTGGGTGGGGTGAATGCATTTTTTTTTTTTTGGATCTATATCTCTATGTTCGTAATAATTCTCTTTTTTAAGTATTTGTTTCCGTGTATGTATATTTTGTAGCCTAGCTATATTAAAGCTATTATTACTACTAGGTATACGTGTGTTTTCTTTATATATATCATCGTCTCGATATGCCGTAGATCTATCATTTTACGCTCATCATTTTATGCTGGGTTGCTTGTTGTTACTTTCTTAAGTATATATTTTTTAAAATTTTTGTATACTTTGTATGCTATGTATATATTATGTGTGTATATATTATAGCTATTATAATAGGGATGAAGTTATCCTTCATATATATTATACTGATCTCGTTTTCGAGATTCTTGACGTCCAGCATTTTATGAAAAGAAGTGTTGTGGGATTTGTTGAAGAACTATTGAATGAATCAGAAGATTTTGGCTGCCTCGATGGAATTAGAAATTTTGGCTGCCTTTTAGGATCGATCGCAGGATCGGTTGCAGGATCGGTTGCAGGATGGCCATGTAATAAGTTTCTTTTTTATATTTGGGAAGATTCCTTATGCATCTTTCCACTATGTGACTTAAGGGCTGTGTAATATTTTCCTACTCTGCTCGGCTTCAGACCGCCAAGTCTATCTGCTTTTTATAATGCCAATCAGATCGGCATGAAGCAGTCCCTGTATAATGTTAATTTAGACGGATTGAACGCCTTATAAAAATTAGCGAATTAAACGCTGTTTTTGAATTGCTTAATAAGAATTAATATTCTTTATTGAAATATGCACTAATCATACTTAATTCTACAGGCGAAATTATGCTAACGTAATGACTAATTCATTGGGGCGCCTGCCGTCGTATTGCATTTCGTAATGCAATACTCAGCCAGATGAAGTGGGACACAATTTTTGTTTTTCTTTTTGCTAAAGAATTATGCAAATTCAGCATAATTCTGTCTGTACATCAAAGTGGATGCATATACCGATATGCGATCACACTACAATACATACAGCACCATATTTGAGCTGCTGCTACACCTAATCCTTAATTTAATTAAAAAAAAAAAACAAAAACAAAAAGAGTATATGCAGCAATTGTAACTTAAGTAATTTTGTCGGTTTGGCGAATGTTCTTAACATTTTACACGTTTATGTAAAAGAAGTGCATGCATGCATTTTGTTGTTAGTCTAAGCATAAATTTATTGTTTCTAACGGGAAAGTAGCTTACTTATTAATTGTAATTGTTCTATAAATACGCAATAAAATTTTGGCATTACAGTCAGTCGACTAAACCCAATGTATATGACTTGTTCAGTTAGCTTCGCATTTCCTTCAAAGTCCAAGTGTTTGAAAGAAAAGATAGGCAAAAGAAGTGAAAAATAGTGTAAGTCAAGACTTATGTGCTTGAATTGATCAACACTAACTCGCAACTTAATAGTATTTATATATTCATAGTCATTATAAAACTCTGATTTGCCCTGCGTGTGTTGTTGACAGTCTCCTGGTCGCAAAAATGAATTTATAAACATGGAAGTTTTTGCACAGAGCTTGGTATTGAAAATGGGCGAAATTGGTCAGAGCGGAAGCCCGTAAAGAAGCGTAAACTGCACGCAACTATGTTTTTCTAGAATGCAAAATTCTTCAAATGCGAAAAGCTAAGTATGTTAATTCTAAATTAATTATAGTGAGCGTCACGGTGTGGTAGATTAATTTTTCTTAACAATACCTTTTAAGAAAGTAAAAGGTGAAAGATAAATTTTATCCCATTAAATTTTTATGACAATAAATAAACCAATTGGGCTCCGAATATTTTAGTAGTTGTGAGTATGCGAGATTCAGTCTCAGCCAAATAACTTTCTTGCTTTTTTTCTTTTTGCCATCTTTTGGTTTCCAACGTACGGACTTTATTTATATTTGTGATAAATTGTGAAAAATCTTATTAACATACCATTAGCACTAATTTGTTGTATGTGAATAAAAAAATTTAGTGAGCCATGTATTTTTTTATGAAAGAAACGTAGAATAAAGGAGTCATCGAATTCAATTTTGGATCTCCCATACAAAATCATGGGTCTAAGGAGCTTATAGGTAAGACAAGGTATAGAGCGGCCTAGAGCATAAAATCAGCCTTTCCAGTAGGTCAATTTCGTTCGTTCGTCTGTCATCATAAGCGTTTAGCATCTGCGTTTCCTTAGTGTAACCAGCAGTGCAGTGTTGGATAAAGAGTGACCCCCATCTTTACAGCCGAACTAGATAGCTTATCAACGACACGTGCGTCTATCTGCTTACAGCCTCCGACCTTTTGACCTCGTCTTGTTAGACAAAAAATACAGCCAAATTTTATCTAGTTCGCTACATAAAAGTGGCGGCGAATATGGGGCCAAAAAGGGGACACATATATAATATAATGGTGGGTTTTGCTTCATGCAATATACATATTCATTAATTCATTCCCATAGTTTCTCACTAACATATTGTCATGCATGTGCAACTACTGACAAAGCAAAGCAACGAAAACTTATGTTCAACACGACAGTTTTCATATGATTCTGATTAAATAAAGACCTCTTCGCTTCTTCACTTCTTCGCTTCGCTTCTTTAAAGTTATTTTAAAACCTTAACATTTGTTAAAAATTTACCATTAAAACGTTTTTTTTTAAATTGCATAAAATACTGGTGGAACTTCCAATAAAAATCTATCTTCAGATGTAAATTAAAACTAGCTAAAAATGTACTATAAAATTTTATTATAAAAATCAGACTAAAACCAATTAAAATGTATCATAATAATCTACTCTAAAAGAATTATGCTAAAGCTAATCAAAAATTTACAGTACAAATTTATGTTTGTTTATATATGTTAGTGTACACTAAAATTAATTATAAACTTACTGTAAATATTTCTTTCTTTAAACAGCCTACGTTTGATAAAAGTAGACATACTACTACTACAAGATATATTGGGGTTATCGCCAAATGGCCTAATATATTCTACTTGCTAAACAAAACAGAAAACAACGTAAAAAAAAGGCTGTTATTAAATAATCAAGTATGTTGAGAAATGTATACACATCAGGTGGAATAGTTGCTTTCCTTATATTTGAGAGTAGAGGCACATCGAGATAAGTCGAAAAGGAATCTTGTGAAACGAAAAAGGGCTCTACGGGATTCTTGAAGTATTCTTACGTTATCCGAAAATGTGTGAATAAATGATTTCATATAAATGTGACGAGCGAAAATTAAAATATACATATTGTTATATGTAGATTCTTTCCAAAGTTTCGCGTTGGTGCATATAAAGGTTATTATAAAATTCGTTTTTCAAAAATATAAATTAAGCTTTTGTATTTTTCTAGGTCGATGGCTTATTTTAGTAGAAGATGTAACATTTGGTTGTATCCAGTAATATTTTTTTACAGAAGCAACTCTGCAGTAGTGGGATTCTTAATGTCACTTGTTAAAAAAATATTGACATTGGAAAGTTTTTTTCGCTTGTTTTTTTTGCCGTTGAAAAAGAAGAGAGGAGAGTGATGACGGATCTTGAAAAAGAAAAATGTGTTTGAGCATTTTCTTAAATTTTAAGGTGAATAGAAAATTTTATGTACTTAAAAATAAAATAAAATACTATTACGCATAAATAAAGAAATCGGCATAAATATAGTTGTGAGATGCAGAGAAACTTGCATTCGGTTGTAGCTTTACGCAGATATACTTGCTTTTCAATGATCTATGGAAAAAGAAAACATTTTTGCCCTTTTCAACAAATTGCAGTAAAACGTTTATAAAAACAATACTTAGCAACCTTTCAGCGTATAAAACAAGTAAGAAAGTTATATTCGGCGATGGACTAATTTCGCATACCCACCACTATGTTTTTCGCATTCTACTCTCCAAGCTATTTGGTTTGATATCCATGTCGCCGTTATAATTAAGAAAACATAAATCCACCAGGTCGCGGTGTCTACCGTAGTCATTTTAGAATTAACCAATTTTTAGGCAAATAATATATTTGAGGAATGTACAAAGTAGTTTTACCTATTCTGTCTTGCTTGCATTGTGATTAAGCATAAAATTTCAACCAATTGCAAAAAATAAAATTTAATCACTTGCAACTTCATGTGGGCATGGCCGATGTTTTATATTTTTGGTCGTAAAGAGTAGAGTGTTTCGCAAAGCAAACGTGGAAAAGTTCAGCTTTATCACTTTTATAATTTCTGAGCAACGAGCGAAACCCGCAAGCTGCTGCTAAAAAAAAGGAGTTACCTTCAGTTTATGCTCCACTGCGGGCTTCTGCTCGGACGAATTTGGCCCATTTTCAGCGCCAACATGCGTGCAGAGACTTCCAATGTGTTTACTAAATTTGAAGACGATATCTTCATTGTTGTGACCAGGAGAGTGTCAACAACAAACACCACACAGGCTGAATCAATTCAGAATTTCACGCTGATCAATAATATATACACTTTATAGGGTCTCTGAAGGTTCCTTTTGGGTGTTACATACACTACTGGGTATAAAAAGTCAAAGAAAAGAAAAAATGATAGTAAACGTTAAAGAGACAAATTCCAACCTACACCGCAAATCTTAAATATCTGAAAGGTCAAGCCACATATCCAAAGATTTTTAATAAAAACAATGAAATTTCATGTAAAAAAACTTTTTCGTCGCAAGAAAGTTAAGGTATTCAAGACATACTGTAAATATCAAGCGTAAGAAACCGAAAATGAGCGCTAACAATCAATTTATAAGTAAACATATATATAAACTTTCCATATATAAACAAGCCATTTAATACGTTCCCTTCTAATTGGCATTACGTAGACATTAATATTTTGTTTAAGTTTTTAGTTTTTTTGTTTTGAGAGGAAGGGGTCATCGGACCCAACTTCCCCGCCTCCCATTGCAAATCATAAAGAAAGAAATCATAGGTGGGGTAGGATATAGAATGGCCCAGGACCTATGGCGTGTAGCTTCGATAAGTAGATTTCGTCCGTGCGTTTTCCCAATAATAGTAAAGTATTTCTATTAGATGTAAGCGTCCGTTGAGTGTCTGTGGGACAAAAATTTAAACCTCCCGATACCTGCCGAGCTAGCTAACTCAGCAACGACGCGTGCGTCCATGTCTACAGCCTCCGATCCTTTTCAAGTGGCCCTAAAAATAATAAAGTTCGTAGTTCGATATTCAGACAGACAGTGAGGAATTACAAACATTACAAAGAGCAGAAAATCAGATTGCGTACACTATAAAGTGGAAAATTCCGAAATTCAGGATTTAACTCCTGCAGCTCCCGCATCTTATTTTGACGACGATATAGACGTTTCGCTAGAGATTATCCAATTGAGACAAATAAGTGGGGAAATAAGAGCCGCAATATCTTCTGCACTTTCAAATTGACTTATAATAATATGAAAAAAATATATTCGCTTTAAGATGTTTTGTAAAAAATAAAAAGTTTGCTTTTATTTATTTAATAAAAAAGTAGGTCTGGTTTGGAAATCATTTTAAAACATTATACTTTATAAGAAAATTCATGTGTTTAAGTATTAATATATTACATAAAATAAAAATAATGTGATACAGATTCAAAGTTCAAGTCCGCCAATCAAAGTTTTCCTAAGAAATGAAAATATGAACTTATTTAATTTTACTTCATTTTATCAAAAATTTAACATTATTTTCTTTTTATTTATGTTTGTGTGACTTTGATATCCATTGTATCATTGTAAACAAAGAAACATCACATTCGGACATTATTTCCCCATTATTTTTTCGAAATAAATTTCGAATGACTAAAGGCATGCGTAACTATCACACAAATGGTTATCAAGGTACGTCTTAGTTAACGTCTAGTTAACTAATAGATTCCTAATTACTGCCCCACCTACTAGGTTAGAAATCTTTATTGGAAATCCTTACTCAGAAGTTGTTACCAGTTTTTTTTTTTATAGTGTAGTACTAATAATATTCATCGAGTTGTGATATTATAATTTTTAAATTTCTCTTGATGCAAACATTTTTCAGCGAACATTTTGTTTTATCGATGGTGCTGTCTAAAGATAGACAGAAAATATGTATTAATTTGCTTTTCTGCACCTACATTAATCCGAACATTTGCTTAATAATAGTGTTAAGCACATACCCATTAAAAACATAATAATAAAATTTGCGCAAACATAAAGAACCATCAATTTAATTTTGTCTCTCATTTCTAGAGAAAAAAGTAATTACATTTTTGAAGATAAACATGGCACACTCTGATTGATACTCTGGAATAAGTTTTACAAAACGTTTTAGAAGTTGATGACAAATGCTTTGGTTTTAATAGATTTCCTTTAAGGAGTAGATTTAATGTCATCGTCGTCACAGGAAGAAATTATTCATCCTTTTCTTAGAAACTATATTGCTAATGATTCGTGACACGAAACTTCAAATCACTTTCGATCACTTGCAAATGTAGCAAATGTTACAGCTGATAGAAAAAGAAATGTGGATAAAACTGGAAACTGAGGAGATGTTTCAAAAGATGTTCATTGTTCGTGGTGGTTGTAATTTCTATAGTAATAATACCGCTTCCGGTGGTCACACTTTTTGCGGTGCTATCGGATTCCTCTTTAAGCGGTAATGGACAACGTTGTTATAAATCCCCCGGCATGACCGCCAATGGTTGAGATTTAATAACTTAATACTTGGTTTTAAAAAATTGTAGAAATTTATTAACTAATATTTTGGGTTTTAAAATTTTTCTTTATTTCCCAAATGCATTTCTCAACTTCAATCGCTCGACTTTTTATACCCGTCATCGAAGGGTGAGGGGTATATTCATTTCATCAAAACGTTTGCAACGCCCAGAAGGAAGCATCAGAGACCCCACAAATTATATATATTCTTGATCAGCATCAAATTCTAAATCGATTTAAGCATGTCCATCTGTCCATATGTATAATGTCTGTTGTAAACATTCCCCTGGACGCAAAAATGTAGCTATCGACTTCAATTTTGGCAGGAACATTGAAAATTCTTGTACGCAGGTTGGTATTAAAACTAGGCCAAATCCGTCGAAGGACACGCCCACAGCAGCAAGTAATCTTATAACACCTATGTGTCTCAAAGAGAATGAAAAATTCGTTTTTTGGTCATTGCTCATAAACTATACCAAATAGATGTACAAAAATTTGAACGCATATTCTACGGGCGATGTTATAGCATTTGTGCACAAAAATCGAAAAAATTGTCCATGCCAAATTCCTGGCCAGTTAAAACTTTTGAATACATCTCAACTTGTGCGCCTGTTCGTCTGTCCATTTGTCCGTTTGCGTAACTTTGTAGTATTCGTGGTAAACATTCTCTCATTAGCAAAAATTAAGATATCACCTAAAAATTTGCAAAAGAATTTGGAATTGACCTAAACTTTCCAAAGAACGTGCCTACAAACCCCTGGTGCCTCTAAGGCAAAAACTTTTATTTTGCCCACTCCCATAGTATGAGAATTTTGTTTTTTACTTCTTTTGTCTTTTTTTGAGGTAAACGGTGATGGGTGTAAAGGATACGGCCACGACCGAATTTGATTGTCTTACTTGTTTGTATTAAAACCTCTGCAGTTAATTACTTAAGGTTGAAGTCAGTCTATTGGAAATAAAGCGTACATTAAGCTTTGAAAATAAAACGTACATTAAGCCTTCGCTTCCATTGGCTATTAATAACACAATGTTGAATTTTACGCACACTTTAGTTAGAAACTAAAAATGAGGTCATTCAGGTAATACAACCACAACATGATTCAATCTATCACACAAATCAATGCCGCGGCAAATCAATGGATACGGTAAATCAAATTGTCCAACCAACTAACTTGTTAATTATCTTAAGTATTGATTATTGAGAAAAGAAATATGATTTAAACGTTACTCTCTTTCGTTTGAAAACATTAAATCAAAGTAAACAACAATTACTAACTATAAGTATATGCACTTACCGGACCTCGCTAGGCGTCCTCTCCAGGTTATCTCGTATAAGTTCACCATCTACCTCTGCATGTTAGAAGTGGTATTTGTAAATAGAAGAAGATTTGAATGATTAATAATATTTAAGAAAACTTAAAAATGTTTTGTTATCTCGACTCCGAGACGATAAAACTCAGTACACGAAATTCCCACGAACGAAATTTGGAAAAATTTCAAGAGGAGAGACTTGCCAGAAATTAATTTTGTATCAAATATGTTATATACAATAAAGTGAATTATAGCGAATTTACTGCGAACAAGGCGCTGGAATATCTTGCTCAAACCCAACTTGGGACAACTAGAACGGTGGACAAAATGAAACAAATTTTTTTCTGGGGGGCCCAAACGAAGGTGTGTGTTATAAGCTGGCGAAGTCTTAAAATAACCAGTAGGATGTTCGAAAGTAAAGTGCAACGACTTATTAGTTAATCTGGGCTTCCTTGAATCTAAAAAAGATTACTGTACGTACTTGAACAAGATGATGATGACTTATTCAGCATGTTGTACATAAATGATCTATCTACTGAAACCACTTTCGAAGAATTAAAGAATACTCAATAACCAGTTCGAAATGTCTAAATGTGAAACACTTAAGTTCTTTCTTGGTATGATATTGTAAAGAAAGCTTAATAGTTTCCTGGCAGTGCACGAAGTGGCTATATAAAAAATAAAAGAAAAATTTAGAAGACGCAGCCCTGTAAACGGTGGAACAAGCTGTTCAATTAAAAAACGAGGAAATTCGAAAAAGTGAGAATGACAAGCCATGTATAGAGAGTCCCATATCAATAACACCGAGTTCAAGACCGGTCTCAAGCTATTCGTTGGAATGTATGGAGAGGCTCTAGAAAAATTCCAATGAAACACGTACACCTACTGAAAATTAAACCAGGGAATAACTTATTGTTAGATTTGTCGATTCAGAATGCACATTATCTTTGGCAACAAGACAAAAGTCAAGCACGGCACACGGCACTAAGTCTGCTGAAACCGGTTTGGTTAAAAAGCTTACTAGAAAACTTAAATATAATAATGGTAGGACTTGTAACCTGGAAACGAGACTAAACGCACTGAAATTACATCATTTTATACGAGATAATATTTCTTCTTTAACTTAATATTGTATCAGCTGCAAACCCAGTGGCTGGACAGTACCTAGTGTGGTGTGATCAAAAAGCAGCTATATATATTTTTTTTACAAATTCCCATCAAAACCGATATATGTTTTCTGTATTATTTCGAAAATCACCACAGTAACATACACAGTTGCACAGAAACTGGAGTTTTCAAAACTCGAAAATGATGAATTCATCCCGGCTAAGTTTTATGTGTTTGAATAAAAGTTAGTTTTCATTAAACGCCGTCCACTTTAAAGAAAATAGTCGGTTTGAAATAAAGGCATAAAGGCAAACCCACCGCCTTGGGCGCAGTTTGTTGGCTGACGACGTCACTTTTGAAAACGTGTTACCATTGCACTTGCCTCCAAGATACAAGGCTACAAAAGCATGTTGACACTACTTTCCCTGCATAAGTCGAAGAATAGCGCTTCTGAATCGTCACCGATGTTGAACAGTGGATGCTTTACGACATTTAAAGTCCAAAAAACGATGGTACACATTAGGGAAGTCATTAACATCGACGATGAAGCGGAATAGCTATTTACAGCCGACGTCGTTTTTTGAAGGAACGATCCGTGCAAATATTAATATGATTCGCAATATGTTGTACCAACCGAATTCCAGTCAAAAACGAAAACTGTGGCTGAGGTTGTGTACACCTCCAACTGTTGGATCATTGTGTGATCATAAAATTGATATTAAGAGATCGTTCAATATCAATTAATTTTTGGTCCATAAGAAGAAAGGGATTAAAGCCAGGGACGTTTGAAAACTTTCAACCGAATCAAGTCGAGCACAATGATGGGATATTCAAGTAAGTCAAGAGTTTATAGGCTACATAGATCATACAATTCCGTATAGCAATTAGACGCAAAAAAGCGCAATTTTATTTCTGTGGAATATGTAATTGAATCAAGTGAAAATTATTTCCTTCATACGCTAGTACCTAACGACAAACAGGAAAGTGTCATTCCAGGACTGAAAGATAACTCAGTTGAAGCACAAGGACAAAGATAGACAACAGAAGTAACTTTTCTAACAAAGTAACTTCCGGTAAAAAATGTCAGATCGCGTAGATCAAAACTCGCTTGAACTGACTACCTTAAACAGATCAAACAATATAATGTTCTAAATGCAAACGCAAAACAAAAGATATACGAATTTGCCAAACGTTAGCATAAGACAAGACGTGCGAATATTCCAGTCAATAAAAAACGTCAAGCTAGGAAAATATGATATACGGTATTTTCCCAGAAAGTGCAAAAGCAATATGAGGCTCGACTCGTAGTCAAGTTATCTAATTGGAAATTGCAATTAAGTACGCGCATACATTCTCACTTGTACGATATTGTACATTACTATCCTCGTGATGTATTTCTCGCACATGGATCATTTTGACTTAGCAGTTTTATCGCTATTGTTTTTGAAAATTTCTCTTAAAAAAATCATACTTGGCTAAGTATTGATTAACGTTTCTGTTCAAGTATTATTTGATCACTCTTACTGAAATGTTAACGTTATTAACTTCACACCTTCTTTGACTGGACTATCTCTAGAGCTACAAATGATAAGCAATTTAATATAGAAAACACGCGTAAAACTTAAAATACCTACTATGCAAATCAAATTAGATTTTAACATTTTTATCGGATGCATAAAATAAATTATAATTGAAATAATTATGCATAATGTTAACAAGATTGCAGAGATATACATAACACATGTCTTCGATAGTATAGTAATAGCATATTAAATCGTAAATATAACATACTCTCTGAATTTATTAATAAGACATACATATTCATTTGAAATCACAATTCAATAAGAGGTCGGCTGTTAAGATCTCGTTGAGCTCTATATGCCAGTACATCCTTCATAACAACTTTCCGAAAGGTTTCGTGAATTTGCTCAAAACTTGTCGATTTATTTCGATTTTGCGTGGCCTTCGTGCCGTAGGAGTCGTTGGTATGCACTGAAGGAACTGCATTCAAATGATCAATTCGATATTGCAGCAACTGTTGTTTATGTTGCATTGGTTGCTCATCCACGTAAAACTCGCTTCTTTCTGTAATTATTGCTGTAGCGCTAGATGACGATGGAGTACCTATTAGCGGTGGTATTGGACTAGCACGTTTGCCTGCAAAAGACGATACTGTGTAGCCATTTTGGGAGAACACACAACATAAATTTTCGATGCGCAACATATTCAAAATCAATTTGCTTAAGAGTAATAAAATGAATATCCAAAAATGTAATCATGTTTTTTAAAATTTTTCAAATTGATAAAAGTCGAACCAACATCGAAGTAATGCTTCATATATAAGTTATATCATCGTTCATTTCTTTATCATGTATATATCGTCATCAGTCAACTTTACAAACAAAGAACGCAATAATAATTAAAAAAGCAACTGGTCCATGTTTTCGATAGTTTTCCCTCGCAAAGTAATAAATATGAATTAAAGCATTTATTATTTAACTTAGAAATATAACTGCAGCTATGAGACATTTTTATCTATCACAAAAGTTTGAAGGAAATATGCTTTATACCCACCACTGAAGGCTGGGTCATACTCATTTCGTCAAAAAATTGGCAACACCCAGAAGGATGCTTCAGGGACATAAAACATGTTCTTGATCGGCATCAATTTCAAAATTGACTTAAATGTGCCCGATAGCCCAAATAATATGAGGTACACGCCCACAGTACAACATAACGCGAAACCAAAAACGAAAAAAATTTGATTTTGTGCTCCTTACTTACAAACATACAAATTTGCACGCAATACTATGAATGATTCTGTGATGCGAGAGAAGCTTCAAATACTCTAGAATTTGATAAGTTTTTGAACAGTATTAAATATTGTGTCCATCTAAGTTTTTACCTTGGGGCTTGTAAAGCGTTAGTTGGTGGTGGCAAATCACCTGTGAGTGACGAAAATAATTGATGTTGTTGAGCGCTAGGCGATGCTACATGGCACAAATTTCTTTGCATTAAATTCGTAACATTTGTATTTAAATTTACCGTTGTCGTCAGTGTGGCGGTTTGGTAATTATATTCTAATTCGGACAGAGGGTCTGGTTTAAAATCCATTTCCAAAAAATCAGTCTCCTCGTCTCCACAGTTGTTGCAACTTAAGCCGACGTCCATACTAAGGGTTGGAAAGAAGTATTAAAATCAGCTCCTTCCCCATGCACCAATGCAATCATCGGAATTCATCCACCTCTGCATCACCGTCCTCGCCCAAAATAATTACATCATCGCCATAAAAATTGTCGCTAACATAATTGAGACTCTCGGTGGAATTATTTAAAGAAGTACAATTAGAAAGACCACGTAAAGCGGCTACCGCATATGTTCCAAGTTGTTCTTTCATAACAGGAGGGAAAATAACAGTAAGATAATAGAATAAATGTAATAATGTACATTTTCGATGTTTCATTCTGAAAAACTGGATCGGACGCAAATTTTTCACGCTACTAAAATCTGAAAAAAATTTCTCCTACTAACAAAATCAAACAAAAATTTCTCAAATTTACAAAATCGAACAAAAACTTTTCAAACGTTTCCAAAAGAGATTATGTGCATATAAATATTCGGGAGAAAAGCAGAAATCTTCATTCATCAAGATTATCAAGATCCACCTTTGCATCAAGTATGCCTAGGAAAGGACGGTGCGCATTTTGAGGCATCCGTTGGCTTCTACATGACAATTTCTGTTCACTTAATGAAATTATAGAAGCTAAATACGAAAGATATCACCTAAGACATTGCATAAACACTTCATTTTTCAATTATGGAGCTTTTTGCACAATTTCGACGACTTCGGAAACTTTTCAATTAAGCTAATATGTGAAAAAGTTTGCAGTTTTCAAAGGCGTCAGCGAGAACGATCGAAAACAGTTTTAGATAACGTTCGCCCTATATTTGCTAAATAATTATTACTATCTATTCGATATTTTCCACAGATTGTGTCACCGCGTTTGCTGTTGCAGACGGCTTTGTGCAAGTAGCGCTTATTTCCAAACTTAAAATATGGAATATAATTCAATTACAAATTCTTATCGCATTCTTTGCGAAACAAATGAAATGAATTGAAAATGCCAACAACATACTTCGAGAAAGGCGTGATCACGTTAGCCAGCATTTCTGTGTCGAAGCGCGTCACGTGTCGACTGCGTATTATGTCGACGTTGCTGAGTATGACGTAATAACTCCTTGTCGTAGGAAACTTGCAATTTACCCTCGAGAGCATAAAAAATAATTGATTAAAAATAAATTTATAAAATCCCAATTGAGTTTCAAGCAACCACTTACTCAAGGCTGAATTTGCGTTTGCTGCACTATTTTCGTTAGAAAAAAACAATGCGTCGAATGAATCGGAAATCAACCATGTGATTTTAGGAACAGTATCGTTAAATCGTAATATTCGTATAATAATGTAAATTCTACGGACGGAACAGTTATACGTTTATTCATATAACATAATAAGTCCTTCCGGTCTCTGCGTCAGAAATAATCAACAAACCCTTAACAGTGCTGGAAATCAAAAGAATATATTGTCGAATATAACATTTCTTTTTATAGTTTTTGTACAAAATTTTTCAATTTTGAGGTGTAACATATACAAAAACTGGGGTTATTGCAGTTATTACCATATTGAAAACTGTTTTTATTTTTGATTGAATACGGAATCATCAACTGACATATGTTTCTTATAATCTAATCTAATGCCCAATGTAAATGTGTAATATAATTCTCATTTAACAGAAGTGTAATCTCGAATTCTCCCACTTTAACAGGAACGGCAGCTCGATTTCTCAATTAATAGAAATTAATTTCTCTCACACTCCAATTGTTTATTTACTTTATTCCCTCTCACATAACAGAATCAAAGCGTTGAAATTTATTGAAAGCAACTCTCTTCTCTGTCTATTCTCAAAAAATGGTATCTTTTTTTATAAACCTATTCTCCGGCACCAATCTTTACCACCATTGCGTATGCACCTGAACTTTCAACCGAAAGTCTCGCTAAAAATCTAATTCACAAAATCGACAAATATTTCAGGCTTGGTAATTGCGTTTTTCTCATTCAGCGGGCTAAGGCGTTAAATATTATTCGTATTTGATATCAAAATGCATAGCTTCTCAGATTTGGCAGACATATTTTGAAAAAAATCCCTTTAATCGTGAAGCTGGTGAGAAATATAGGCGTGAAGTTTTATCTCACGAATTTTGCATGGCATTTTGCATGAATTTCGTTTGATTTCTTGATTGAAACATCGTGAATAATGATCTCAGCTCACGCTACATCAACTTGAATAATAATTTTCATATTTGATCATTTTATTTGCCAAAAATATAAATATGAATAAAAATTTTAATAAAACATTAATCTATAATGCATTTAAATAACTACTTTTTTGTTTTTTTTACTACTTTGTTGCGACTATAAATTTACCTTACGTGAGAATAAGCATTAAAAATTTAGCCTTATATGAGAATAAGCACCAAAAATTTGCCTTATGTGAGAATAAGCACCAAAAATTTGACTTATGTGAGAATAAGCACCAAAATTTTCAATTATGTAACAATAAGTGAGAGTATGGAATATTGACCACTTGTTGCGTCAAAAATTTTGTTTACTTGTTAAAATTTTGGGTTAACCGCAATAACTATAAAAATTTCAAAAAAGAAAAGAATAAAGATTTGAATTCTTACTCTTCTCCAAAATATCCAATTAATTACAGAAATTGTAAAAATTATCTTTTTTTATTTTAAATTATTTTATTTTTTATCTTTTACAAGCAGGCATATATAATTTGTAAATTCGAATTTGACACAAACACTACGTTATACAAAGAATTCTAAGAGTACATCAGCCAAGTTCATAACCATGTTTTTAATCATGACAGTTTATGCGCATGTTATTCGGAACGTAGTTATTCAGAATAATTTGTAATCAAGACAATTTATAATTGATAAACAAAGAAGTTATAATTAAGTAATGCTATTGGCAGATCATTAATATTTTAAACTAATATACAAAAACCTTTTTGCGCTTAATCTACAGATAACTGATTAAAAGAGGTTTTACCTACTTACCTTGCTGAATGTCGGTAGCTATTCGTTGTTTTGATGCAATTTGATTTCCATTAAAGGAAAATATCGGATTAGCAACCAAATTACCATTTGGCGGCGGTGGTGCCGGTCGGTTAAAGGGATTTTGCCTTCGTGGTGGAGGTTTAGGTATTGACACATCTGCTTTTGCTTTGAGTGAATCGGTTAGCACCTCTATAATTAAAAGTGTAAATTCAAATACAAGTTACGAGGGAAGATCCCATGAAACACTTACTATTCTTTGAACCCTCTATCTCTTCTAATTGTCGCTGTAATTCAGCTACCATCAGTTTTTTATATTCGTAACCCGCACATGTTAATGCTTTCATCCAGGATTCCATACTTTCTTGAGAATCAGCAGATAATACATATGTTCGATTACCGTTAAATGCAATTTCGAAACAATATCGGTCGCTTTCTTCCGACAGTTCTAAAATTGACGTCTTAGTAAATGTTGCTTTATTATTTAAGTAACATGTACTTATTAATTTTTTTACCTATTGTGCATCCTTCCACTATAATTAACCCCAACGGTTCTTTATCGCCTTGCTTCTCAAAGTAAAATAGTAGATTTCCCTTGAGTACAAAGTAACGCCTTTGAAATGATTTATTGACCTCGCCACGTTTATTGAGAAAGCCCTCTTTGTCATACGGTGGACTGGTCGCGAACACACACAAATTCTTTTCATTGATTTTCATCTTGATGCTCCCACTACTATTATCAGAAAAATGTGTCATACATATCTCTACTGAACATATCGTACATTTTTTTCGAAATGAGTTAGCAAGTAGATATATGTAGATAGAAACAACAGAAATATTGGGCTTAAAACGCAAAAAAAAATTTTCTTTTTGAATGTTGAGTAAAGATGAACTAAAAAAAAATTTGTTGTACTTCCTTTTTCAAACCACAAAAGTTAATTGTCTATTGAAAGTCTTTTTCGTAATCATTGCTGCAATATGCATCAGCTGTTTGTAGTGCTCTTAACCAATAATGGAGTTGCCAATGCTGAAACTGTAATGTGTACATGTTCATTCGCATATTACCGGAGTACAAAGAGCGAATATAAATTTGGAAACATTCAGGCATATTTGGAAACATTTAAGCATAAGTTCAAAGAGCAAATATAAATTTGGATGCGTTTAAGCATTAGTACGAAGAGCGAATATAAATTTGGAAACATTTAAGCATAAGTCCAAACAGCAAATATAAATTTGATTACATCTGAGAAAATATTGAAAAAAACATGTGTTAATAAGTAAATAAACATAAAGTCGATACACATTATTCTGCTTTCGATATCTAAAAAGTTTTTTAAAGAAAAGATAAAGCGAAAATATTCCCGCAAAATTTTTTCCATAGAGTAGCATGCATGAGTGTAAAAAATAAATTTCTTTCTATGCTATCGTTGGCAATAACAAAGCCAACTACAGCATATAAATCAATTAATTAGCTTTTTGGTAACTTTATTAAGGTTCAAAAGAAGATCTTTGTGTTCACATTAAATTTTTTTTAAACAATAAAGTGAATCATCGTTTGTTGATTTGTCGTTGTGTGCAAGAAGAAGAAGGGTAAAGTAAAAAACACCACTTTCACTTTTTCTAATATTTCGAGAAAACAAATTTCAATAGGTCATTCATTAGCATCGTAAGTAACTTTAAAAACTTCTAAATCCTGAGCTTGTGAATTCACCTTTCGTAACTGCCGAAACCACAATATTTTTTTTTTAATTCACTATGCTACCGAGATGGTAGCATTACATTTCCATTTCAGATAATCGCCTACTCATTGTAATACAAGCATATTAACAAAATAAAACCTATTACAAAAGTTTAGCAATTTACGCAGAATAAAAATTATTCCAGAAGAAAATCACATGGCGTATTTGCTAACAGAAATAGCGTTGGAAATGTTGGGCTGTAAATTTTATGACATTCATGGAGCCCACCAAGAAATGAACGATTTTCAGCAAAACACTCAGCGCTCTGAAAATCTTAATCCAGACGAAAATTTGGAAAATATTATTAATTATCGTAGGACGACGTCTCCAGCAAACATGCAACAAAGTGCAGAACAAAGCAATGAGAAGCTACATCAAGAATTACTTCCCTTGTTCAAATTAATGACTAAGGAGTACGATATTGTAAAGCAGCAGATTCTTCATAACAAAGAAACAAACTTAGAAAAGCAGGTCGATAATAACATCATAAGCCCCAGAGCTGCTCAAAGCTTAGTACAAGCCTTTGTAGAAAGCGAAATTGTAAAGTTACGCTGTGAGACACAAACTTTACACAATTTTAGAAGATTAGTAGAACAAAACATTTTGAAAGTTAACCCAATATCTTTTGAAAAATATGTACGTTTGTTCGCAACTTACCCGGCATCAGCTAACTCAAAGAGTTCGCAAGTAAGTATGAAATAGGAAATGTTATATATGAAATATAGTCTTTACTTTCAAAATAAATTTGTTGTATTTACTAAGAAAAAATTACGTAAGCAAATGAAATGTTCTCAAATCCACAGGCCAAACCAAATTACAGTAAAATGAATCAGTATCTTCGTTGTTTTAAGTCAACAAGTAGCGAAGATATTGGTGATCATTTGCAATCGTATTAAAGTGCGTGACTTTAAGCCAAACAGTACTATTGCAGGCTTTCGTTGATTAAAAACTTGCAAAAAAGAGGCAAGAAAGCAAGTGTTCAAAGTAACGTTGTAAAAAAATAATTGTAAAAAAACCAAATTGTATGTGAGGTCACTATGCCATGGAAAATTTGGAATGCATAATACAACTGCGTTTCCAGTTTGTCGATAATTGAATTGCAATGTAATAGAACATACAAATTCAGACTCACTGACGAGCTATTTTCTAACTTTATTGAATTATATTTCATTTATTTTGCGTAAAAAGAATCCAAAGAGCTAAAGGTTCCTTACACTACAAAAAGCTATACATGTGCTTAGTTAGACCAATACTTGAGTATGCTTCTGCTATGTGCTCCTCCCTCCTATGCAAATTCATTTGAATCCGTTCAAAGGCAATACTTGCAAACAATCGCCAAGGTGAAGTATTTGAACGTTTCAAAGGTAATCGAACTGCGTTATCTCCATTTACGCGTGGTCACGATTGGTTGGATACAATTAGTTTTCAATAGTGATTTTAAAAGGGCCTCAAAAATACTCTTTCAACTAGCACAAAGTGAGTGAGTGAGTGAGGCAGTGTTTTTGCAAAGGGAGGAGGTGAGCAAAAAAGTAACTTATGTGAAGAGGAAATAATTTTGTCCAACTTTGTTTGGTGGTTCGTAGTCAGTCGATGCTATCTTTGGCTAAATTACCGCTCTTCGCAACGCAGCAAGCCCAATTGCGTGAGTAGATAATTAGTAATACGTCGTTCTTCTTTAGTTTGGACTGCATCATCAACAGTTTCTTGATACAAAGCCACAGCCAATTCCAAATCTTCTACCGATGATTGAGCTAGATGAGCACACTTTTGAGCATTAAATACTAACAGCAACAAATGATTATCACCTTGAAATTGCTATAAAAAGCACTCGAACATTTAAGCACAAAAAGTGAAACGTTTTAAACAAGAATTATTACATAAATGATTTCCATAAAACCCTTCAATTTGTCTGAATCTCTAAACGAATCAAACATTTGTAGCGAAGACGGCTTTTGACTTAGGCAGAAGGTTTCGTAAGTGCTAGTGCTAGGAGTTATGTTCTTACTAGAGACAATCGATTCGTTGGTGTTAAGCGTCTGTAAAAATCCGAATAGCGTAATTTTTTACTGAGTTTTTGTAACAAGCAAGGCTACCTTAGCGGCAAAGTTTTGACTCGTTGTGTAAGCTGTTTCATCAATTGCATTTTCAATATAATCTTCGTCTTCTTCAAGCTCTTCAGTGGTATCGGTATGATAATCGTCATATAATTCATCTTCTTCATCAAACGTGTCGTCTATGTTGCCTTCATCGTAATCTTCATCGCCATCATCTCCGTTCTCCTCATCACCTTCGATTTCTGACTGATCTTCGAGCATTTCTTCCAAGGCATTCGAATTTTTAGCATTCTTAATAGCTTCGCAACCAAAGATGATGTAGAAAACCGTGATAATAATCTTTAAAAATGTCGAAACTACAATCTGTAACAATTTTTCGAAAGTACCGAGAGTGCATAGGAACAAATAGGAATTTGCATAATGGCGTCTTCTGATTTTGCCCGCCAATTATTGATAGAGTTGTTCCTGCCAGCTTCGTGTCCATACCAAATCTTCCGTTATTCAATATATTCACAGCAACCTTACCAGTAGGGGACCTAATAATAAAAACGATATAGAACCAGTTTTGAAGTACTAATTGATGTTGGGACCAAATTAATTTCAATGTTCATCCTGCTCAAGCATATGTAAGTTAGTTTGTTCGCGAGCGGCGCTTCTATTTCATACAAATCTAAAGTCCCTCTCGCGCGTGAGAGACATGAACGGAATATAAATTGTGATATTTAAATTGTGCGTGGATATATAACGGTAAATACATGACATGTTATTGCAAGTAGTGGAAGAACTTCCATTAATACACGGAAAGACGCTTCATGTCATTTTTGGCAGTATTCACTGCATCTTTGGCAAATCCGTTTAAAATTCTTGAAATTTGTTTGTCAATTTACCATTTGCTAATAATATTATTTGTAATTTTACTGCAATCAACCAACTTTTATAAATTTATAGAAAAATTTAAAATAAATAAAAATATATTTATCATTGACTAATAGCAATAATGCACAAAGAAAGAAAACAATAATAAAAATAATCGTGACGGGCGCAAAACTTGCAACAAATAAACGTAGCAATCTAATATGAACCAACAGTCTAAATTAATCATCAAATTTATTAACTCCCAGACAAAACGCCAGAATGCCTAAAATTCTTCTATTTTTATAACCACCACTGAAAGATTGGGGATATACTTATTCCATGGAATTTTGGAATTCGATTTGTGATTTCGTCCAACGAAATTTCTTTTTTTTCATATCTTTTTGTGAGTCATCAATAGTCGCACTGCGGAAGCTGACGACTTCTTGTTGACGTAAGGATTTATCTTTAGTTTGTAGGTTATAAGTGGTCGCAAAAGTGTCAAGACAGCTTTGCTTGCATTCTGCTTTTGTTTCATGCGCCTCAAACGCATTTTCTTCTTCGTCTCTTTTATCCTCTTCTCGTTTGTCTATGGAATAATCTTTACTACATCTTCAAGCAGTAAGCAGATCCGTATTTTTTCCGACTTTCCACTAAGAATTGTCACCAGCAAAATTTGTTCACATTGTTATATCGTCAATAGTCTGCAGACTTTTGTTACAAATGAAATATTCTAGCTGAGCATGTAATGCTTCTATGCCCATAATTTGATGTATATGTTTTTTTTGAACTTCTAAACGTTTCAGAGCTTGAAATTTCTTAATATCAATATTGCCTTGAAAATATTCTTCACGTGCATAATATGCAATGCACCGTTGTGGATTTTTCTGCACGAAATCGTAAATCAATTGAAGATCACGAAAAACGGATGACTTCGAAACAATCATTCGCTACAATGAAATGTATAAACACTCAATTGTTGATAGAGCCAAGCAATTAAAGCAAACAAGATAATATTCACTGATGCTTAAAAGTTACAGAATTGTTTGTATACTGGTAGCTAATACAGCTCACCTGCTTTATATAATAAACTGTACAAATTAAAAACAAATGTTTGTAGCACGATGAGAATAAATAGAAAACATATGCCTAAAGCTTTAGAAAGTGAAAAATTAAAAAGAGCTGAAGCAACTACACTACAAAGTAAAAATATTTTCGCAATAAAGTGGAAAGACAAAAAGATGTCAACGTGTTATTAACAATGCATAACGTAGAGCTTGCCGATATGGAAAAACTGAAAAAAACGTTGTAAGGCTAATTTTTTTGGCAGACTATAATTAAAAAAGGGGGTAAAGTTGACGGAGTTGATCAACGATTCTTTTGAATAATAATGTTGTTTTCAAAACTATTTATAAGAATAGAGTATTTTACGTTTTTAAGCATTAATTAGCCGAAGAAATACTTGAAAAAAATTTACTAACAATAAAAACACCACAATAGAAAAGAACATTTACACCATCTCTATCATTACCACGAAGATTTACCAGTAAACATTTGCCAACCCTTATCGAAGCAACTTCATCGAAGGAAGATGATAGAACCAAATTTTTCATTTGCAAATAGGTCAAAGGTATGGTTTGGAAAAAAAACATCGGTCCAGTGAGTCATTCGGATTTTTTTTTTTTTTTTTTACCTGCTGTATAATATAAAAAGGGTCTTTTTTATCGATCATCATTTACTTGTGATATTTAAACTGAAAAATATGTTAGTAGATAAAGTGCAAAGTGTCGTAAACACTGCGTTTTATATGAATTCCAAAAAGGAAGCAACGCATCGTTTGCATGTAACAATTTATGTGCGGTAGTCGGAAAAGATATTATAAATATTCGTAGTTGTCAAAAAAGGTTTAGCGGGGATCTGAGCCTCCAAGAAAGTGATCGATCTGGACGACCATCCAAAATCGATAATAATGTTTTATGATCCCTGTTGGAAAATAATTCACATTTAACAAGTCGAGAAATTGCAGAAGAGTTAGGCATTCATCATACAACTGCTGGAGATCACATTAAATCTCTTGCGTTTGTGTTAAAGCAAAGTGTTTAGGTTCCACATGAATTAACGGAATCGTGTTCCATCACGATAATGCTCGACTGCGTACTGCAATGGTGACACCACAAAAACTGAATGCGTTAGGATGGGGAGTCCTTAGTCATCCACCGTATTGACCATCTGATTATTACCTGTTCAGATGTCTGCAAAATTATCTAACGGGAAAAAAATTCTAGTCTTCCGGAAGTGTTTCTAAAGCAATTGCTGACTATTTTAACTCCAAGGACGAGAACTTCTACAAAACAGAAATGCACAGGTTACTTGAAAAATGGCAACAGGTTGTAACAAATAACGGAGCATATATAATGGATTAATATTAAACACGTGTTTTTATAAATGAATTCAAATATCTTCTTTTAAATACGACAGAACTTTGCCTCCAACCTATTACATTTTGTCGAAACGTCTTCAACGCTCAGAAGGAAGCATCAGACAACCCACAACATATATATATTCTTGATCAGCATCAAATTCTAAATCGATTTAAACGTGTCCATGTGAGATATGTTTGTTGTAAACATTCTCCTAACTGCAAAAATGCAGCTATCGAGTTAAAATATAGCAGAAACATTGGAACTTCTTACACGCAGATCTGTTTTTCAAACGGAATGAAAAATTAGTTTTTTGGTCGTTACTCAAAAATTATAACAAAGAAATGTACAAAAATTTCAACGCACATTTTATATGCAATGTAGCATTTGTATACAAAAATGGGAAAATTGACCACGCCTACCCAATATTATAGGGTGTCAAAATTCAACTGTTTATTCAATACCTTTATAAGGCGGAGAAACAAACCCCCTAAAATAGACAAATTCTTGGCCAGTTTCAAATATGGATTGCACTTTGTCGTATTACTTTGTAGTATTTGTGGAAAACATTATTCCGTTAACGAAAATGAAGATGCCTAAAAATTTGCAGAAAAATTTGAAATTGACCTAAACTTTTCAAAGGACACGCCTACAATGCCCGCATGCTTATACGACAAAAACTTTTATTTTCAAAATAGGAAAAATCTGCTACGCCCACTTCATATTATAGAGCATGAAAATGTTGTTCTTTTACTGCTTCTGTTTTTTTAGGACAACGGTGATGGGTATAAAAGATTCGGTTCCAATCGAATTTAATTTTATATCGCTAAAAAGAGAAAGAGCAAAAAAATCGTGAAATCGTAAACAAGCATTTCTATAGAATCCTTCACAAAGATTATGAACTNTTAAGATCAATTAAAACTGAACATATGCAGCTTAAATTAGTATGATTAAATAAACGAAAATCTTATTACAATAGCGTCTGTACTCTTTTAATAATACCCACATTCTAGTAACATAATAAACTGCTGCGTCTCCAGATACTATTTTCCGTCATAAAATAAATTGTGTAAGCACTTCTGGTGTCCCTGAAAAACTGCTTCTCAAAGCGTATTAAAATTTCTTGAGTACGCAAAGTCGGTGTCATCCATGAATAGCCGCAATAACGAATCACGATTTGTATTAAAATAATATTTAAAATCTTGGTTATGATACTTGTCCCTCTTTGTAATGAAATTCTTAAATCAACGAATTTAATCAGTTTTTCTTTATTCATGTTGCGGTTTTTGCAAATTCCAACAACAGACGGTAGGGAGATTGAATATTTGAATATTAGAGAATTTATCCTCTGAGGGATGAACAAATAAGAAAATTGATACAACTTCTTGCCTTGGTAAAATGTGTAATAAATATCTGAAGCACGTTTCATGTGGCTCGACGCCATTCAAGCGTGTGTAAATTGAATCCCTCTTCTAAATTAGGTCTTACTTCTTTGTTCTTACATAGCTGCAGTCTATTTTATATACGGCCAAGCGTCCATGGCTTAATTTAAAGCAATATGAATTTTTTTTTCATCTTTCTGACATCTGCCCACCAATGCATCTACGCGTAGTGCATAAACAATAGTTCACGGAGACTCATTGTACAAAAACAATAAGAAGTTGTCTTCTTATAAAAATTCTTCCAATGTAAAACTGTCGAATAAGACAAATGATTCTCTTATTTAAATCAATATCAAAAAGCATAAAAATTTGGCACTTTTAAGCAAAATTATGAAGAGCAAATATAAATAAGAATGAAGAGCACAACTTTCACCCTCTTGCCGCGAAGAAATATAGAATATGTGAAGAGAATGTTTTTCTGAATAAACCAACTTTACGTATTTCTTTAGATATTGCTATCAACCCGACCAGAATGTACGCAAAGGTTCTCAATTTTCTCGGTTTTTTCACAAAGGATCTCAATTTTTTAGCGTAGCAACGTTTGATTCATGTCTGTTAAATTGCAAAGCAATACAAAACAAAAAATATATATAAATAAGTAAAACATATTGTTGATTTTCTTTGTTTTTTTAACTTTATTGATTTTGAAGATATAAATTAAAAGAGATATAAGTTGATAATTCATTACTATTGTAATAAACGTTTATGTTGACTTTTTTATTTATTCTAAAAACATATGTTTTTGTTTACAATTTCAAGCAAAGGCTAATGTCGCGTTCCTCTACAGCGTCGGACCCGTCATCCTTCTTGTTATCAATAAACCCAATCAAAGCTGCATCACTGACAGACGGAGAGGCAAACAATAGAGGCAACAATGACAATTAGTTTCTAAAAACCAAAAAGGAAAGACAATTTTTTAATTTTTACAAAACATATCTTAAAGCGAATTAATTTTGCACTCATCCAAAATAGTAAAAAAAATTTACTACAGTTCTATAGAAATCATCATAATTTCCACCAAAAGCCGAAACTATCTGCCATTCAGTTAGCAAATTCCATAAATTATTCCATGTCTATCCGTCTGTATGTACGTGTAGTGTAGTGCGTGTTGACAGTCTTCTAGTCGCAAAAATGAAGATATCGATTTCAAATTTGGTACAAACATAGGAAGTGTTTGCACGCAGGTTGGTATTGAAAATGGATAAAAGTGGTCAAAAGACTGAAATTTTCCACGTTTACACAACACACAAATAAAAAAAATGGTAAGAAATGGCCATGCCCACTCAAAGTTACAAGTAATTAAAATTTCTTTTTTTTAGTTCTTTGAGGACTTATCATTTATAAGTTAAACAATAGGGAATGTTTATAACTGTTTTGTAAATTCCTCATATGAAGATATATTTATAAATTTAATAATCCGACAAGCCTACAGCAATGAAACGATATTGAGCGATTTATATTCATAAAACGTTAGCAAACTGTTTGCGATAAACATGATTAAATTAAAATCTGAGAATTTGCCTATTAGCAAACTGGAGGATTTCTCCAGTCTTGAATTAGTTTTGGAAGAGCACATTTTTCTCGCCAATTGCACAGCTGACGTGGCGCTCCGAACAAGTATGTCATGTACTATGTATATATATATATATATATATATTATATTTGAACCTGTCTTGAAGGACATCTTTTTTTCTGTATATTATAATCCTATGTTTCACTTTGTTTCCACTCCATAAAGAGACTTTAAAATACGTATAATAACAATATAAGAAATAATTAACTTTTAACGGTATGAATATATGTAATCTTCTTCGATTCTTCATCAAGTTCAATTTATAATGCGCTTTAAAGTTTTGAATCATTCTTCGATTTGAATCAAATATTTCAGTATATTTGTCATACAAATATTTCATTTTATTTGTCATGCAAATATTTCATTTTATTTATTTATTATATAAGAGATTATTGGTTTTTCTTCGATCGTTTTCACTTTTAGTTCGCCTACAATGAGATTTCTGTATTGACTAAACTTATATGGCAATATTTTCGAAGCATACAATTTAGGCAAATTGATATTTTCATGTTTTCATATTTACAAGTGAGACAGAAGCACAGCAATCATTTGAAATCGATTGCTATATTTGACAAAGATGAGGAACAAAAATGTATTTAAGCCGCGATTGATATGTACAGAAAAGAAAAAATGAATTTGACAGCAAATTCATGGATACATGCACACATTTATATAAAATATATATTTTAACGTACGCATAATTACAAAAATCAAATTTTAGAGTTGATAAAGCTGAAAAAATGCCCTGACAAATACAAAAGTTAGAAAAAGAATCCAAAGAAACTTTTTGGTCTACCTGGGAAATGGTGAAGTTCGCACGTCAATATGCTTACACGCCAATCATTAAAAAAATCAATCTTATAAAAAAAATTTACTTACTCGACATCCTCGCTTCTTGGCTTCGGCATTCCATTTCGCGCAGCAAGAAGCTGTATCGCCACCGCCAATAATAATAATGCATCCAAAGTTATCAAATTCAAATACGCCAGGATAATTTCTTAATTATTAAATTATGATAATTTAGCAGAAGTCGGTCCACTCTCATTTAAGATAAAAAAATAATCTTCACGTGAGGGACAAGAAAACAACATAACAAACATTTGCATGCCTTTCCCCTTTCTTTTCATTCATTTAGTTAGCCATGTTCCGTCTGTTTAGCTGTACCAGCTTTTGGTTATTCAACTGGATGCCCCCAACAAATCTGTACGAATAGTTTAACACCCAAACATCATGCCGATCCCCAAACTAGCCCTGTACCCTACAGCTTTTCCGGAGGCAATTGTAATGTATTTGCTAGATCTACTTCTCAAGGAAGTAAGATTGCTGATGTCCTAGCCTACCATGAACCTGTCGCATGTTACCGGCCTGGCTCGTCGGATGGGATGGGTGAGAAAAATACCCAGGTTCATGATAGATTCTTTTTTCTTACAAATACCTTATTAATTTAACCTACATGCTTACGGTGAATTTGAAAAAGAAAAAAAAACCTTACGGAGGAAAATTTAAAATAAAAAAAAGAGGGATCTGTTAATATGCCCTACACATTCTGCCTATCCCTCACCCCTCAGTCACATCCCCCTCAGGAAGTCTCACCAGCCTAAGGCAATTCACTAGTAATTCATATTTTATATTTAAAGGTAAATTAGATATCTTAAAAATAAAATAAAATAAAAAAAAGTAAAAAATATCTTATTAGCTACAGTAAGATATAATTACACAAATTTCTTTTTTTTCTTTTAAATCAAAAAAAAATCAATACATTTGTGTTTAAGGTTTAATAATGATAAAGATAGACACGAATTTCCTTTTTTTTTCTTTTTAAATTAGAAAAAAAAGTCATTACATTTGGGTTTAAGGTTTAATTATATTAATAATAAAGATAGCTTACCAAAATCGCGAACGTCGATGCGCATCGCCTCTGCCTCATTATTTTTCTTGTACAGGCAACAACAGCAACTTATATAATTAAAATTTTATGATCAATATAGTGGAAACAAAAGGAAAAAAAAAAGGAATAATGCAAAAAAAAATAGAAAAATGATACAAAAAAAACAAATGAAACCGAAATCGCCTGGTCCCACTGGACTGATTTGGAATT
>KK502555.1:153593-177112 GCA_000688735.1 Glossina austeni
CAATTTATTAAACGTATTTGTATATATACGTTTAGTCATTTATACAGTGAAGAAGTTTGAAGAAGTTCATCATTTAATTCAACGACCACTCTTGATGTATGTAATGTAAGAATGTCGCAGCCAATTGTATTAGTAGACACTTGACATTAAAAGGCGTATAGGGATAAGGACTTTTTTTAAATTATATATTTAGTTTTGAACCATTAAATATAGTTAAATATTTTGTAGGAAACAAAAAGTGCCAAATTTTGCTTAAACTATTATATTTTTATATTTTATTTGTAGTTGTTCGGTTAATCAAAAATTTAACAAAATAATTCCATAAGACAAAAATGCTCATTATCACATAAGGCTAAGTTTTATTTATTAAAGTTTTTTTATATATGTATACAATTAGATTTATTATTTAAGTAAGTAAATAAATAATTTGAACAAAAAATATTATAGTACTAAATCTTTGATTAATTTCGCATACATATACTGGTTTTTTTTTTAAACAAAATCAAACTTAATTTTTAACCTTGATGATTGTTTGTCACATTACACACGCTTAAAATTAAAAGTTTCGTTACGCTTCAGATATTTCTCTTATATTTTATCTCAGATGGGTTTTTTAAAAATATTTTCGAAAAAATCCATATGAATGTATTCACGTCTAATTGTTGATTTTCGGCAAGGAATGCATTTGTCAATGATTGAATGAATATTATAGTCAGCACGTGGCAAGGATAGACATACGAGGTTCAAATTTGATACATTGAATTTTTATATCAAATTACTCTTATCGACCAATTTTAACATTTCAATTCTAACATTTTTCGAAAATGTGTGAAAGGCGAATAAAATTTTACTAAAGTTCTTCTATAATGAAATTAGGGTTCATCTGGCAACAATTAAGTCATTCTCAATTCTCAATTTTTCCATGCTCAATTCAGTCATGCCTATGCACAATTATTCTCAATTTAGCCACTGCTTTTTCACAACAATTCTCAATTCAGCCAGTGCTTTTTCACAACAATTCTCAATTTTTCCATGCCTTTGCACTTTTCAGCTGTTTTCTTGTTGTGAAATTTTATTTATATCAACCTAAATCAACCGAAAATTTCATGGAAAGAAAAAATTTTATATTTGGAATAATATTTGAGAAACCTTTCCCGTTTATTTGCAAATATATGTGTTGAAAAAATAATAAATATAAATAAAAATAAAATAAATAAAAATTAATACATTTGGAGTTAAAAAATGTTCAAAAAATAATAAATATAAATAAAAATAGTATAAATAAAAATAAAAATTAATACATTTGGAGTTAAAAAAACAAAAATTTACGGTTTTGCACGCCACCCTTGGGGTACCGCAAACGCGCGTTGCCGATTATTTTAAATGGCCGGCCCCCCTGTAGGCCTACACCATTGAATGAGATTATTAGAGGAATATTTATTCTGAAACAGAAGAAAGAAATTAGTGATTTTATATACATATTTTTATATAATATTTTTTTACCTGCACTTTTTAAAATGTCTATTTGCCCCAAATTGTTAGAACGATATATGTTTCTTACTAGAAATATTGCTTCTGGTATACCGGCAAATGATTTTTGATTTTCTGATAATTTCGGCATTTCTGTTAGCATGTTCTCCTTTTCGATAAGCGACGTTATACTTCTATTAATAGCAACTGAAACAGATATTTAGATGTAAATGTAAAGCACCTGAAACGAAGAAAAAAAAAGCATTGGTGAGGAGTTCTACAACATGCTTGGAAAACTCGCTATATCCAGGCTGTACTCCAGGCTTCTTCATTTATCATGTCATTGTTATTTCTTTGAACTAGGACGAGTACGTCCTAAGCCCAAGTATTTCCTCCTCTTGCATGGTGTACTTGTTTCGATTGCGTTGTCAACAAACTATTCGGGTGTCGTAGTCTCGGTTTGTATTAAATTTAAATTATTACCCATCGTTTTTGGAGTAGATAATCCTTCTGGCTGATTTCTGACGTTTAATTTTGGATTTAATGACAACAAGTGATTTTTACGAATCATCAATGAAACATTCGTCTTTTTCTCATCTTTTGGCAATTTGCTACAGCTGAGGTAATCTCCATTAAATGACACTAAAGCTAAAAAATAGAAATATGATATAGAAATTTCTAGATAATAGACTCACCACCATCTTCTTTTCTGCTTATTGAAGATGTCTTCAAAGTTTTTTGTTGAGACAACATACTTTGTTTTTTGGAAATAATTTTATTTTTTAAACAAAGCAGATTATTATCAATATCACCATCACTTTCACTTCGATGGAATTCGTTTAACGGGCCTTCCACAAGTTCTTTCCCTTTCTCAGATATGAGCACGTTTAAATCCGTCGCCCTCTTCACCCAACAAATTTTCAGCAGGAACTTTCGCATCTTCAAAATAAACTTCAACAGTATTGGATGCTTTTATACCCATCTTTCTCTCAGATGTCCCATTCGCGATGCCGCCAAACAACCTTTCAACGAGAAAGGGTGTGACCTGAAAGAAAAAATCTTATTCAAATTGTGCCAATTATCTTTAATTGTCCAGGTAATGACACATAGATGTTGTGTCTTACAAAAAATCAATATTGTGTCAACTTTCTCTTAAAATTTTATGCTATTTTTCGTTCGGTTACGTGTTAGCGACACTATGGGGACCGAAAAGTACTCTGCATGCCTCTGCATTTCTGCATGCATTATTATTTCATTATTATTTTTTTTTCTATACATCTCCTTATACACCTTTTACTAGTTTTTGATAATAATTAGTATGATATTTACTTCTAAAAGTCAATTGACTGTTAATTTATTTTGGCTGAGTTTCACCCGTAAATAAACAAATAAATAAATAAATAAATTTAAGGTTTCGCTTTCTGCCATGCATGGATCTGCCAAGAGGGTATAGTTATGTCTATTATTGTGTAGGAGGAATGCATCCTCCTTGCAAAGTATGGACTTGATATAGAGTAACTAACATTTTTTAAAAGCTTTCTCATCGCAAATAATGCACTGACGCCTGGTTTTACATTCTGCGGCTTTGTGTCCGTCTTTTCTGCACCTTTTGCATAACGAACGTGCTCTGTTACGCGGCAATTTCGCTCTAGATAGCCAGAAAATACAATTTGTTTGTAATCAAGCATAGATATGTTCTGCGGAGTCTGTAAAGCTTCCCGAAAGTGCTCTGGCATGATAGTTAAACAAATATAAATTTGTCGTAAATTTGCCAATATCGCCATGTTAGCCTATTCTTGACGGCATTCTTTTTGTGCAAGTACTACGAAGAAATGTGAATCACTTGTTCGATTTAATCTACACCTTTCCAAAGAATCAACATGTCAGAAGAATCGCTTTATTGTAAATATCGTTGCAGAATGTGTGCAATATAGAATGATGTAGTTATTAAATAGAAAAACAAAAATCAAATTATCTTATGAGACCTGCAGTAAAATGGCGGCTTTCAATGTATATGAACTCTCTATTAAACTATTTTATTTTACGTTGCCACAAGTAAGGAAATGAAGCATCTTAATATGATGATATGATGATATATGGCTTTAATACGTAAGGATATGATGGATTTGCTGGTCAACGATGCGTTCTTCCAAATGGACAATTCTTGTCTTCCGTTTTGGAAAAAATCTTGAATAATCTAATGACACACCATAACACTAATTCCCGTGAACTCGTGAGTCGTGTACCTTCGACACAGATGGGCAGTCTGAACGTACTCACTTAGCGTGACCAGGAGTATGAGCAGCGTTCAATACATATTTGACTTTTATTAATTTTTACAGTGAATTTGACCAATCATAAGTATATGCCTGAAATGCAACCTGAGCGATGTCTGCGATTTGTTTAATTGATTGAACTTTTTCCAAGTTTTATAGCAAATGCTGTTAGAAATGATTCCATTTGGCCTATTCTTACGCTCTCTCGGTCACTCTCAGTCGGTTATGTAATAGGACTGCGACTTGAAATGTTGCAAATGCTAAATCGCACTTTTGCAAAGAGCGATGATTTTTAACGTGGTGTAAGAGGCGTAAATGGTGGATGAAGAAAGGGATTCAACCTAATTATATGATAATTAATTGAAATTTTATTCAACTCCTTTATGAATTCTCAAAGAAATTCAATTAATGATTTACTTTCACGCATAATTGTCGATATGAGCATTGCGCACCAATGCACGTTTCCATGCGGTCATTATGGTTAATTATTAAACACTAATCGACATTTGGTACCCAATATATGCACATTTCGACTCGAAGTGTCAGTAAAACACATATGAACTTAAGTGCAAAGATTGAAAGTTTGACGGTACGTTTTTGTGTATGTGTATTCATTAATATTCCAATCAAATTGAAAACTTTCACTGCAATGTTTTTCATTTTTTACGTTTTAACTCAGGTTAATAGCTATATATATATTTATATGTATATGTATATGTATGTCAATTTACAAACATACAATGCTTTGCAATATATTTAAATATTTGTAACCGTACATTACGTTTCCTAACTTTCAAAGTTGTGAGACTGATTCAACGGGCGATGGTCTGCTTCATTGGAAAATAAATTATAGACTAATTTTCGCTTCCCAATGATAGCACTATTAATCCCGACACCATTCGAAATGTTATTTTAGCTGCCTTTGTGGTAAAATTCCATTCAATTTTTTGGCTATTAGATGACAAAGACGAGAGTACGTAAAAACATTCTTTTCATTCAATTGACTCTTTTTGGCTTCCATTTTATTCTATGTTCAGTTCCAATCATAACTATTCTCATTAATATTTTGATTTTCGAATTCTTAGACGTTACAATAGATACATGCAAGATACGAATATTTGATATGAGTAAGTCTCAAATACCCATGGTGTTGGAATTCTCGATCCTTGTGTGAAGTTGCTTGCGCTTTTAAAGGATGTTCTCGGTCGACAGACAATTGAAACTCTGAGATGGGCAGCATCAAACGCGCATTTATAAAAGGTTTTTAAAATTCACTACTTGCGAACATTGTTGAGTTTTTGGTTTTTGAAAATCCAGCACTACCAACTGAGTTCGGGTAAATCAGTCATCTTTAAGAGCCAAACGACGAGCACTTGCAAAGAAGCGGGTCAACTAAGAGAAGAGAGCTAAAAGAGAAGCCTCTAGCATTTCGCAAACCCTATGGAATGAATTGGCTTCGCTTACTTTTGAATTTTTCGCTTAAAAAGGACGATTTTTTTGTTGGTGACCATTTCTAAATGTCTGTCATACCGACAATGATATATTGTGATATATCTAAATGACTAAACAATGAACCAACTTTGCATATATGTATAATTTAAAAGCAAAAGGTGGCAAAAATTGCTGAGTATTAAAACAATTCGGTTTACGCTGAACATAATTACGAAAACGAAACCAAATGTCTCAAATAGCGAAGGAAGCTCTTTTGGCCCGACGGAGTAGTGTTATTAATGTCTCCTTACTCGATTGTTAATTTATATATATGGAAGCTTTTTCCGCAACTCAGTAAAACTGCCTCGCAGAAGAAGAAGTCGTAACTTATATGATTAATTTTCCATCGTTATAGTAACTTATCGATAATTGCTTTAGGGGTCGAATTAGAATCAAATTCAAAAGTACTCAAAAACCTAAGCCAATAATTTTTGATTTTTTTGTCAAATAAGGTAAAATTTTTCTAAGTTCAAATAAGAAGTAAGAGTTAAGAGAGGGAGAGCAAACATTTTTATACAGCATTGCGGATACGAATGAATGCTAAAAATGAGAGCAATTTTAAAATAACGTATTAAATAGACATCTGCGAGAATAGGTCATCAATCGGATTTGAATGTTTCTACTCTTGAATCAGGTTATGGACGGTTTCAAAAGTGTAAACGCGAGCTGAAAACTGTTAAGACGTTCCACAATGTCATTATTAAAATCAAACAGGAGAAAATGAACCGTAATAAGGAAGATCTCTTTGAGCTGAAGAAGCGCTATAAGACTCGTTTTTAACGCTTTTTTCCGATTTTCTCTGCACAGCTAACAACTTTTCTCGCATTTTATACAATAGATGAATGAGTCACAATGCTTACGTTTTGTAGTTTGTAGTTTGCTCTTAAGCACAACGTTTATTTTATTTCGATAGCGCAAGTTTTACATAAAAGAATTTTTATTATTACTTACTTAAAATATTAAAATTACTAAAAAATATTAAAATTCGATGAGCGAGCCTGAATGGCTCTACTGAATTTGGTAACAATGGTAAATGTGTCTGAATTAAATGTTGCATTACAATGTAATGTAAATATGTGCACACATGTGTGTATGTTACAAATTATAATCAGTGAATATCTGGTGCAAAAAGGTGGAATAAAAATTCGCTAACTACTAGAGTTCATACGATAGAGGAGAATAAGTTCAAGTAATTTTTTTATCGATATTTTGAAGACTTGCTTTTCTATGGCTATCGACGATAAGCAAGTACTAAAGCCGCCGTCAATGTCAATAATTTAAGCAATGTAAAGAACATGATGGGTGATCCAAGTCTTCTCATGCTTTTTTAAAATACCAGACAATCAAGCAGGCGGAATTTTTCTCTATTCTCCAAAGGTGCAATTTCAGATTGATGGCGTATCGCATACAGCGGATGACGCTACCAGCAGAGTTGAGTAAATAGCTCAGCTCATGCACACTTTACGTCCATCCATCAAATAATCTTTAAACAATTTGTGCAATTCTTCAGTTGCTCAAAATGCAGATAGTTGTAATAATAAGGGCTTCAATAAGTGTTCAACTCACGAGTTGAACCTTTGCGTTCGGACAATGGCACAAACGGTGAACAGTCATCTGCGTTGAAACGGAAATTTATCGAAAATGTCCTAAAATCTTTCTTCATATGCTCCACAATGTGGAGCTTTGTTGGCAACGCCCGGCCTTGTTCTACTTTATTGATGGTAAATGTCAGCTCACGTCCGTTGAGAAATTTGGGAGAACGCAAGAATATGGGAAGGAATTTTCAACTTGTATTAACTCTATTAGACGCTTACGAGATCTCGGCAGTGTGTCTACTACCTCTTTTACGCCTTCAAAATATTCAGATTTCCGAATGGTAGAAAAACGGGATAATTTAAGCATTTCCCTTAATTCCTTAATGGTAAACGCAACCTGCAAAGGACCACGGCGACCAACCAAATATACCTGTTTTAGTTTAGTTGACGCAAGAACATCTAACGCATAAAAAGTTATATCGCTTTTCTAAAATAAAGGTATTTTAAGCTAAGATGCTTACTTTTAAATCATCTATAGGCCTCAATAATATTCGAGCAACATCAATGGTCACATTGCCCTGTCCGATAATAGTTATACTATCGCCAGTTAAATCTGGTTGCAAGTTTTCAGCTCCAGGCAAACCATTGTACCAACATACAAATCCTTTTTTTTTTTTGGGTTGTTGAGTAAAGTTGGACTAAGCCAATAAATCTGTGGCTTATACTTTACTGACATACAAATTCACGTGCAGACAAAATTTTCATTTCACTTTCATTTGGAATGTCTAACTGATGATCTTTTTCAGCCCCATATGTTAATAAAACTGCGTGGTACCAACTCTTAATTGTTGGAGAATCACAGCCCTTCCTAAAGAAACATTGCTGAAGAATTGAAAGCGCGGGCTCATGGCTGTTTTGTTAAAGGTATGAATAACTCTTTTCACCTCAGGATGGTCAGACGCTACGTCAAAACTGCGTTTGAAAACAGACAAAATAAAATCGGATTTTGTTTCCTGTTTTTTTCAAGCTTGCCGTACGTAAAAATTGTCAATTACAATAATAATTGTATTTTTGTATGTATGTATGTATTTAATGCCATATAACCAATTATAAAAATGAAGAAAGTTAAAAGGAATTTTCAATTGAGGCGTTTAACGTCCAAATCAGTATCGTTCGCTGCTATTGTTTGGCGGCAGCACATATTGCGTCTTAATCAGAAATTAAATAGAAATAAATAATTAACTTATAAACAACAGTAAAGATAAATCAGTAAAGATAAATTCAAACCAACCATTGGAATACAGCGAATGTTGCGAGGACGGGGGAGTTCTGCAGTTCTGTTAAATTATTAATACCAATAACTAATGATATTTACGCATATTACTGGGAATCTTTCAAATAAAAATACATAAAACAAATTATTTTTCGATTCATTGTTTACGCGGAGGACTCTGGCGCACGGTGGAGCTGACGCACGGAGGAGCTGACGCGCGGGGGAGCTATATTTTCCGTTAGTAGATGCCGCCCAAGGACGCCACAGCACAGGATACTCGCGGAGGAGTGTGCTGAGCACATCTTGAAAATCTTCCTCCAAATGATTGGACACAATCTTCATTTGCGATATATACAATGTACTGTTGGAAGTAAACAAATATAATAATAATAATAATAATAAAAAGAGTAATGAAGCGTCTAATACAAAAAGTTCGAAAATTTTGTATTTTGTAATTTGAAAACAAATAAAACAATGATCAAAATTTTACATTAGAAATTTGTAATAATACAAAATGATAAAAAACTTAAATATTAAGTTCAAATAGATAATAAAAACAATTACATACTAAATCTTATAAACTAAATATTGCCAGCTTCGCCTTGTATTTATTTTCTTTATTCTTCATTTCTCTATTCAATTTTTGAGCACTGTGAACTGTTTTGTGGAGGTTGATGAAAGCTCTAACAAACAGTTCTGCTTTTAATGGAACACTTTGCAGCCGTCATCAATCTGCAAAGGTATCTTTAATTCAAACGACTTGTAAATTTATGAAAAACCGGGAGGGATTTATTTGTACCACTGCTCCATATATACTTAAATAAATAAATGCATGCAGAAGCAAAAACATAAGCATGGGTGAGGATTTAAACAGAAAATTTGTTGAAAAAAGGATTTTGAAAAAAATCGGTGAACGCGTGACAAACTCTCGCATGTTATAATGCAAGTCTATCAGTGAGAAAATGGAGGATTACTTAAATGAAAAACAATTTAAGCAGAAGTCCATTGTTTACTTAATTGAACAATAGCCATTTTTGTCAAAATCCAAGCAGAAAATGAAGAAAGAATTATTATATCATACGATCGATATGATACAACGAAGCTGGCAATGCTATTAGCCTAGCTTACAAATGACTACTTTTTATGTACAACGTTGCGAAAGAAAAAAAACGTTGTGCGGCTATCCAAACAAAGCGAAATCGGAATTAACGTAATAATAAATTTAGACAAAGCGCCTTTAGTTACTCCTTCAAATTTAGAAGAATAGTAATAAAAAAATTAAAATAATCTGGAAAGAAGAAAAAGGAACAGCAACAACAGATCGAAAATTCTGCAACTTTTAAGCATCAGTGAATATCATCTTGTTTGCTTTCTTTAATTATTTTATTCGTTGGTATGGTTTCAGATATGTGTTTGCTGATAAGTGTTTGCTTGGCCCTATCAACAATTGAGTGTTTATACGTTTCATTGCAACGAATGATTCTTTCACTTTGACAGTCGCATCTATGGAATGTGGACACGCTAAAAATTTTCAAGTACTTAAGACTACCAATTCGAAGTCATCCCTTTTTCGTGATCTTCAATTGATTTACGATTTCGTGCAGAAAAGTCCACAACGGTGCATTGCACATTATGCACGTGAAGAATATTTTCAAGGCAATATTGATATTAAGAAATTTCAAGCTCTGAAACGCTCAGAAGTTCAAAAAAAGACATACACATCAAATTGTGGGCATACAACCATTACGTTCTCAGCTAGAATATCTAATTTGTAACAAAAGTCTGCAGACTATTGACGATATCATAACAACATAAACAAATTGTGGTGGTGACAATTTTTATTGGAAAGTCGGAAAAAATACGGATCTGCTTACTGCTTACAATGTGACGTCGTGTAATAATCTGAAGACTAATGTGAAGATGTAGTAAAGATTATTCCATAGACAAACGAGAAGAGGATAAAAGAGACGAAGAAGAAAATGCGTTTGAGGCACATGAAACAAAAGCAGAATGCGAGCAAAGGTGTTTTGACAGTTTTACGCCCAACTATAATGTACAAGCTAAAGGTTCGTCCCTACGTCAAAAAAAAAGTTGTCAGCTTCCGCACTGCGACTATTGATGACTCACAAAAAAATATAAAAAAAAAAGAAATTTCATTGGACGAAATCACAAATCGAATTACAAAATTAGCAACAACAGGTGAGAATTATTATCTTCAATTATCAAATTACTTTTAAAAAAAAGAGTTTACGACCTCGTCCTGAACTAAATTACCAAATTTTGATCAGGTGCAACAGGTCAGGTTGATCATGTTGCACGAAAAAAGGAGCGCTCCAAACTTTTAATTAATTCAGCGACTACGTATCGAAATCTTTTAAATATATATATATATATATATATATCCTCCTTTTATAATATATAATATATATATATATATACTCCTTTTATAATATATAATATATATATATATATATATATATATCCTCCTTTTTTCGCGCATATATATATATATATAAAATATGTATAACAATAATAATAATATATATATATATATATAAGCGGTTGTGCTGTATTTTCCAAATTTCTGATTCCATGCGGAAAAAATATCCTTAAAAACAATAGACTAGCCTCTATGATGAATCATATGATCTTGTAATGAAGTGCATATTGGTGACTTAGCTTGAGATCATAGGCATTTTAATTCCACTACCGGTGGACTCTAAGATAATCTAGATTTATGCAATTAAATCAAGTCACTCGAATTATTTTCGATATTATTTATGTTTTTCGTTGTTTCCTTTCCTATCTTAATATTTACTTTAAAACTTATGGTCGAACATTGTGCAACTTAAAGTTAGAACAAAATAAATGCACTTACCGCAGTAAAACGATGACATTTTTTTTTTGCCGGTCAAACGGAAGTAACGTGTTCTCGATATTTCGGCTCTTCTATGGCTAATCCTTATACCTATAAATATTTTAATGAAAATTTTATTAAATATCTTATTAAATATTATTAAAAATCTGTTAAAGTGATATAAATTTCCTCTTTGGATTACAAAAGTTGCATTGTGTGCAGCGCCTCCCTTAGAAATGAAGGGGAAGGGGATTAATGGTCCTTTTTTGGGCGAGCAATATAACCAATACGAAGGATAAATATATGCCTACTTGACTTTAATATTTATTTAAGAATAAAGGGATTATTTTAACATTTTGTTTATCTATGATGACATATGTAACATTTTTTATGTGCAACGTTGTAATACTGCAGAGTGAACTCCGCAAATATATACAGCTCTGTAGTGCGTTGAACATTGAATTTGACATGTTAATGGGACACTTGTGCTGCTCAAGCAATTTTATGTTCCTTAAACGTTAGTATGTTTGACTCTAGCTCTAGTATAGAGAAAGATGAACCTATACCTTGGCATATATACCAGATAATGATTCCAGAGACGATAATTGGAAGTGTAACAGTAAAGCAATCATAGCAGTAAGAAATCTAGATTTAATGCATGACATTCTAAAGAAATTGGAAAAAACGTTCCTTACATTACCAAATGGCATTGAAAAAGTAGACATAATAATTTCAGAATGGATGGGGTACGTGGTAAAGATTGAAGATTTAGCGAAATTTTAATTTAATATTAATTTTATGTTAATTACGCCAGTTATTGTTGCAAAATTTCAAGTGGTATTTATTACATAACGCAACGCAATTTTGAAATTTTTAATAATAACCTTTTTTTCTCCCAATGTTTTAACCACCTCCCAATCATATTTGATATTAATTATTAAATAATTATTAAATTTTGAAAATAATGCAACAGCAGTTGGAACAAATAAATAAATAAATTCTAAATAAAAACAAAATCACTTGCCAGTTTATTTATTTTCCTATTGGAACGGTATGTGATAGAATTTTTTCACTTTATATTTATATATATATTTTTTTTTTTTTTTTTTTTTTTTTTTTTTTTTTTTTTTTTTGTGAGGGGAAATGGATTAGGCCTGTATGTGTCGATTTAGACCCATAATCCTATATATATATTTCAATTTATTTGAATTGTATTTATGAGTTCGCAAACACAGGAAATGTTTTTTTCACTTTTCTATATTTCAATTTATTTGACTTGGATTTATGATTTCACAAATACACAAAATGTCTTGTATACAAATCTGTTTAACGTTAAAAATGATTTTAGCACAGAGGTGTGTTTAAGGAATTTTCTGCACACAATCTGCATGCCTAACAGTAAATTATATATGTAGTACATATAAACATGTAGTACATAAAATATTTTATATCATATTTTATTAAATTTTTTATTTTTATTTTCAACATTATTCATACCTATTCGAAGAGACTATGTGTTCTCTCCATTGCCCTTATATGCTTTTCTTTTTTTATAAACGGAGTAAAAGAAAAAGCCAGCTAACTGCTTTTAGCGAGGTATTGGAAAAAATTGGAAAAAAATTGCTTTAAATCATAAATTTGTATAATATTTAACAAGTTATTGTAGAAATTACACGTGAGTACATTCATATATTTTGGAAAATATTTTTAAATGGAGACCCATCTGAGTATGATTTTTCTGGAAATATTGTTGATGTCTTCTTAATTTCTCTGCTAGTGCTTTTCGAAGGTAATTGCACGAAATGTTTTTGTTTTGAAGAGAAAGTTTTGTTTAAAAAAAGACTGAAGTTATTTACATGATATGACATTCGCCATTGCTTTTGATTGGTTTTGCACGCGATCTGTCTAGTGTAGAACAATAGATTCTAGATCGTTCTAGATAATCTGCGTGCAATAACAATATTTGATATATTGGGGCTACCCATAAGTAATCAATTATTTTCGCAAGACACCATTTCTCATTAGTCCTGCGGCAACCAGACAAGTGTAAGCATACTTTATTTTGGTGTTATTCTTCAATCAGTTTGTTAGTAATTTATTCCCAATAATATAAATTTTTTTTGTAGCCCTGTAATAAAATGGCGGACGTTGTACCTTCTGAGAGCCATATTCGTAATTGTGTACTTTTCCATTTTAATGCCGGTTTAAGTGCCACGGAAACAACAAGCAAAATTTGCGACATATATGGAGATGTGTTGAAGGTCAACAAGTGTTCAAAAGATTTGCTGCAAGTGATTATGACCTGTCAGATAAGCTTCGAACTGGACGCCCAGCTCAATTCGATAACGACGGCTTAAAATCTCTAGTGGAGTCCGATCCAAGGTTAACTATACAGGAACTATCAAGAAGCCTTGAGTCCACCTGGTCCACCCTACAAAGGCGTTTAAAAGAAATTTCCAAGGTACATAGACAAGGTAAATGGATTCCACACCTGTTGTCTGAGGCCAATAAAGATCTTCGGCGAACAATTTGTAATTCCATGCTCACCAGACTAAGCAGAGATCCTTTTTTGACTAGGATCGTAACTGGAGATGAAAAATGGATCCTTTATGATAACATAAAGCGATCGAAACAATGGTTGTCTGCAAACGAGAGATCTTCTCCAATCCCTAAATCAACCCTATCCCTGAGGAAGGTGTTATTGTGTATTTGGCGGGATTGTTCCGGTATAGTGCATTACGAATTATTGAAACCTGGGGAGATAGTTACTGCTGACTTTTACTGTCAACAATTACAACGATTACAGTCCGCACTTATATAAAAAAGAACAGCTTTAGTGAACAGAAAAGGTGTGATACTCCAACAAGATAATGCCGGTCCTCATGCGGCGAAGATTACTCAAGAGAAAATTAAGCAGTTAGGCTGGGAACTTCTACCGCACCCTCCATACTCTCCAGACCTAGCGCCGTCGGACTACCATCTGTTCAGGTCACTGGAGCATTCGTTACGAAATACAAATTTTAATTTCTTATCCGATGTGCAAACGCACCTGGAGTTATATTTTAAGTCACGCCCACCCCACTTTTTCAAGAGGGGAGGTTGAACTTTTGCACGAACGATGGGAACAAATCATCGCAAACGGCGGTGATTACATAAACGATTAAAAAATAATGTCATTTCAAAAAAACATTTTGTCTATGAATGCAAAAGAATTGATTACTTATGGGTCCCCCTAATATTTGCGCATCTCTCCATTCTTTGTTCTGCATAAAAAAAAAAGTGTGTAAATAAGCAATGGCGAATATAACATCAATAATATGGGCAGCTTGTTGAGAAAAAGGACTAAAATGTTTGGTTTTTACTCTTAATTTGATCCCTGTATTATTTGTAATTTACTATATCTTTAATCGTTTGATTGTATTTTTAGATAACAAATTTTTATTGCTCTTACTCCGTTTAAAAATTTGGCTCTCTTATTCACCGCAAGTTTTCCAGTCAGATAATGTCCGAAGATAAAAACGAGTTGGAGGCGGATCGCGTAAGTATAAACAACTCAGATGAGGTTTCATTTAAATATGTAATATATTTTTTTAATCTAAATTTTACATATTTTCAGCGCGAATGGTGAACGAACGGCCTAATTTGGTATACGCTGAAATGAAGGTATGAATAAATTACTATAAATAAAAAAAAGCCATCGATTACTATTTTATTAAACTTTTTTTTTATTATTAATGCAGCCCAAAGCACAGGAAGACCCCGCCCGCGCCGACCGCGGAACGAGACGTCTCAGATCGGAAACGATCGGCTAGGCATACGCCGAAATGAGGGTATGAATAAATTACTATAAATAAAAAAAAGCTATCGATTACTATTTTATTAAACTTTTTTTTTATTATTAACGCAGGAAGAATAATAGACATGCTAACGAGAGAACGAGAGAGTTTAAACAATTATAAGATTTTCGAAAAATTAAAGCTGGCCTTGAATACATAGTCAGACAGTGGCCGAATAGAAGTCAAAGTTATGCCTATCGATGGCCCACACTTATCAACTACTTCAACTTACTTGGAGTGGTAAGTCGCCCTTAATATCTCGTATGTTACTTTGCTAATTCATTTTTACCCAGGTTTGCGTTGAAAATGATCGCATTACTGTGCAAGAAAAAAATTTTTCAAATGGCCCCTTCCATTGCTCTTCTCCCATCAAAGTTGTTTTAAACGTAGTAAATTGGAATTTTATTGTTTTATGTTCTAAAAACTAAAAAATACATTAACTTTTATGATAAAATGAAAAAATAGTCTTATTTTTATTTATTAATGTTCAAAGGGTGAATATTGAAGCCAAAAGTAACATAATTATCTTGATTGTTCGCTGTCCCCACATAGCTGTGGGTCACATAACGTTGGTGGCAAATTACAACCGGTAATGCCTTGCTGGCAAGGAGTAGGTAAGGATCACCGCATATTACAAGAAGATAACGAGGTCGGAGAATCGGCACGTTAAACGGTTTCTTGCTTTGAATGAAACCTAACACATGAGGCACAACGATAGGTGGTAAGGTGATAATATTGGGTAAAGAAAAGGTGGATAATAAGTGGGAGAAACGAAGTCTGTGTTGAACACATCTAATGCCTTGTTGAGATAATTCATTTGTAAGGCAATGAATGCGATTGTTACGACGATTTTTTAAAGCATCTGCAGTCACTTTGAAACTTTCACCAGTAGTGGAAGTTGCGGAGGTCAAATTAAATTTAATGACAAGCAAATGCATTTGCTTTCGGTAATATTTTACCACTTAAAGCATCGAGCATTTTCCTTTAAATTACTTTTCAGAACACGCTGGAAAACAGCCGATCACCTGGTTTCCATCTCTATGCTACCAGTCGATCGTTTTTAAATATGGCCCTTAAGAGAAACGAAGATTGTTTGCAAGTTATTGTCGAAAACTGGCCTCACTAGAGCGTACCATCAGTTCGCTACGCTTTCGCGCCCTTTATTTAAAATTGCCAGCTTAACTACTTTCGGTCTTCTCATGATGCTACTTAAACATGAAAATATAAAACATCGCTTCAAGACAAGGTCAAGGATCTAAATTTTTGAAAACTATTGGATCGCTATCAGTATACAGTTCGTATATGTGGACAGGAGATTCCAGGTGTTGCCTGGAGGCTCTGTTGTCTGAAGCGAAGCGCGTAAATTCTCATAGGTAACGAGGATTTGCAGTAGTATACATATGTATGTTTTGCATCACTTTTTTCATATAAATGAATATTCAAATCAGTAAATAGCGACTTACCCTGCAGAGAATACCCTACATTAAAAAAATCTTTTGTGGACTAAACCACGTCTTTTTTTGTGTTCGGGTTAGAAAAAGGCATTGTTCCGCCCAACCAAACGTGTCCGAATGTAACATGCATGGTGTTCGTGTGAGTTTTTTGGATCCGAGCGTTCGAAGTGGGTGTTCGTGGTGAGGTTTCCGAGCGCTTTGTTATGACGGCGTTGTCCTACAGCATAGGAAGTCAATTCTTTTTTGGTTTTTTTATCGCGATTTGTGGCTTTTTTTTCGGGGGTTAGTAGTTTAATCTTATTAATAGTTGACCAATATTAATTTTTTTACCATAAAACTAGAACTTGTAAATTTTTATATTATTAATCATGTAAAAAAAAAGAATTAATTAAAAATATTTTTGTAATTTGGGGTTTTTGTACGTGGTAAGATGTTATTAACACGAATTTGGTTTATCCAAAGTGTTGTTGCGGTGGTGTTGCAAACTAAGTTCTATACTGAGTGTACCCTACAGCATAGGAAGTTAGATGCGTTGTTAGGGTGGTGTTGCATTTTATAAACTGAGTGTACCCTAAAGCATTTATTACATATTTAACGTCCAATGTTTATAAACTGAGTATACCCTAAAGCATTTATTACATATTTAACGTCCAACCTATCTAAAGAGATAATAAGTGAATGTTATGGTAAGGTAAGGAAAACAAGAGATGTTGTTGTCCCCCAATAAGAACACTATAACAATGATAATGTGTTTAAATAATTAGCAAGTAAAAATATTATAATAGGCCATTGCGCACTCCTTAGTTCCTTACCTCCCCGTACAGTTATGCATATGACCAGTTTTTAAAACAAGCCGAATAACCAATAAACTTAACCAAAAACCAATAACCAAAGAAACTTAAACACCTAAAGAAATTAGTTTCCATAAATATACCTTATGGATAATTCTATCGAAACCTTATAAGCGAGCTTAAAGGGGTCATTCATGAATAAACAAAAAGAGAAAAGAAGTAAGCATTTGTAGATCTAACGTAAGAGGCACACTTGCGGCCGATGTGTGGATTCAAACACGGAGTGTACCACTAAGCTGGCTTGAACATTAAAAAGCTTGGCAATAAACGTTGTGAACGTATTAAGTTTATTAGCAAATCATGTGAAGCATTAAAGATACAAAACTAATCTAAGCACAACGTCAACTAAACGCGTTAAATCCGAAAAGAGGTGAAATAGATATCATTCCGATTCTTTTAAAATAGTTTAATTAGCTTCTAATTGCATATACATTGTCTGAGCTTGGGGAAAAAAAGTTAGTAGAAAAACGTGAATGAAAAGTGGCAATCATACCATTCTACAATCAACAAGAAAATCTGTTAGAACTTGCTTAACTATCCATAGGTCTTTGTAGGAATAGAAAAACGAAATTGAAGTTACTTTCGTCGATCGGATGTTCATCTTTTCTCGCTAAAAATTGACAAACACTGTCAACTATGACCCCCGCTTTTAGAAAAATGGGAATTTGAAATATATATGAACCACTTTGCTTCGAGTATTTTGTGAGTAATGGGTGTAGCGGCACGTGGTCGGAGAAATAAACGTGCGTAGGCTTCAAACAATATAAGCTTGGCCATTTGTCAATATAATCCCATCGAAACATTAGTCGATTTGTATACGAACGTCAGATCATTTATAATTATTTATTTATTTTTTAATTCCATTCTGGTCCATAATTGCATTAGCTAAATTAAGCAAACCATGTTATAATAAGAAAGCTACATTATTTGATAAGATAAAATAGACGGTCGGGTATTCTCGATTGAAAGTACGAGTTTACAATATAAGATATATAAAATAGGTAGGCGCTATCAGGCAGCGCCATAGACATATAGATATTGTGAGACAGAAAAGTTGCATGCTCGTTTTGCTCTTATATGCCTTTCGTTCGTAGTACCATATCATAGGTAGCAGCAAGTGTACAGCGACTGACGATGAATAATGGGCATCTGATCTCAACTGAGATCCGGTAAAACTGCTAATGGCGACCTTTTTTTTGATGAAAGAAGGCGGAAAGGTCGGTTTCCGATTTTGAAGTCAGCGATTGGCTTGTCGTTCGTTCTTCTGAGTTAGACGTACGGTCGGAGACCGTTTTTATCTCTTGCGGAACCTCTAATCGACAGCTCGAAGAAAACTCAACTGCGGTGTATACTTTAATTTCCATAACATTAATCATAAAAGGTGAAATAAGCCATAACTTAAAACCAAATTGTGAGAGTCTGCTAATAAACTATAACTAAAATTCATCCGTGAAATTGCAATAAATTAAATAAGTTAATTACAAAGTAAAAGAACGATACTGTCCTTAACTTAGCAATTGACAAATTGAAACTAAGAGAGAGAATTTAGAAATATTTCAACTACAATTCGAGTTCTCGTCCAATAAGTCATGCAATTCATTGTTTCCGAACTTTTTATGTCCTCCAGGTCGTTCTTTGTCATTGACATAAATAATGACCACTATCAAATCGTTGAAAGCAAAAAACGACAATTGGAATATGATGGAGCAACACTACCATAAGTTTCTAAAAGTGTTTGATGGGCTTCGGCAGCAGATTTCTTCAAAAAGAACGACAAAAGTAGTGAATGGCGAAAATTCAATTTTGAGCTTTTCATGGTTAGCGTCTATATACCTTGAATAACTCAACAATATTAAATGGAAAACTGTTATTTTATGTACAAAAACGTCAAAGTCTTCGAATTGAACCATTGTGTACATTGATACCCCGCATTATTTTATCATTTTCACCATTCACCAATGTTGCTGACAAAATAAATGCAAGCACCTATTATATAGAAACTATTTTATACTGTCATACTAATATATAAATATCTTCTTTTTTTGTTTTAATGTTTTCTGAAATATTAAAGATGCGATAAAATGTTTATTTACAAAAAAAAGTAAAGTAGGCTAGGAGTGTCTGAGCACCGAACTACACTTTCCCCTAAACAAAATCATCGGCCGAAGAAGACCATGAGGAGGGCATGGTGTAGAGTAGCCCTTGGGATATGATCAGCCCGATAGGTAAGTTTGGACCGCCCGTCTGTCTCCATAAGGATTCTTATGCACGTGTGTTTCTTGAGTATACGTCTGTGGAGTGGCTGTTGAATAGAAATTACAACGTCCATTAGTTCCGAAGTCGCTAACTTTCTATACGTGCGATTATTCGTTACAACCTCCGAACTGTTGACCTTTTTGACTTGTATAGTTTTATTACAAGAAAACCATAGATTTCTGACAAATTAAATTTTTAACTGTTGCAGTTCTTGCACGCAAGTTCAAAATCGGCCGAATCGTTCGAAGGATCAGCTTATAGTACGGCGTAAATTGAGAACAGCTTTGCTTTTGAAAAGCAATAAATTGTTTTTTTGCTCGCTACCCATCAACTGCTGCCGACAAATCTACAAACGTATGAAAGTATAACTTAAGGACTATCCTAACAAAAATACAAATTCACGAACCACCCTAATAAATAAAATAAACAAACGTAAAGTTTCATAAACAATGAGCGTCATATTACAAACACTTACAAACATTACAAACACTTCCTAGCATTCTTCCTTTGCACCTTACTATAAACATTTCTCACCAAACCTCAATTGCATCCTACTATAAACATAGGTGCTGACTGTCGATAAATTGGATAATCCAGAGGTTTCCTATAAACTAATCGGTTAAGCAAAAGTTAGTTCATTACCAACAACTAAAGTTCCTAAACATAAAATATTGTTAAATAATATAAAATAAATATGATTCCATGAAATAAAATCATAAAGAAGCCAAAACCACATTTAAAAACTTATTTAACTTATATTCTATAGACGATAAAAATGGAAAAAAATAAAAAGAATGGGAAAAATTAACAACGCCACCCATATCATAAAATATTAAATCTTATCTTTTGTTTTTGTATTCTTTTCTGATGAGTATAAAACATTCGGTCACAACCGAATATAATTTTCTTACTTGTTGGATGTTGTAAAAGTTTTGACAACATGAACTCAGCATCGTTTGAGGGTCGGCAGGTAAGTTTGCTTCGCCATATTTTTCTCTCATGGCATTACAACAAAAATACCACAAAATCACAAACTGATTTCGACATAAAAGCAATTATATAAACCAAAAAAATAGTGTCACCATTAATAGGGAAGTAGTTCTTCACTTTACGAACAACTGGCGGACAGTTGGTGACTAAATATTTGTTTGCGATTTGACACAAACGTGTTTCCGAGTTATCAAAACGTCTTTTACGGAAAGTGTTACTTGCAATTCAGAAATCTACTGCCTGTCCGGGCAAACATTTGAAGAGTGGCTTGGACGGTTTGATCAGGTTAACGGTAAGGTTCAATCTCACTATCGAAATTAATATTGTATCGCGTTCCTACAAAAACCAAAGCGAAAACAACACTAATGGTCAAAGTTCTGTTAAAGTGGACTGGTTCTCCATACAAAGTTCCTGATTCCTGCTAAAACTAAAACCAAATTTTTATGGCAACAATAAACAAATATTTATGCAATGTCAAACAGTTGTCCATCAATTAAAGAATATATATATACAGCAGCTCTTCAGTGTTACGTGGAATTTACCGGTGCGCATTTATATGAGTAAGAGAATTCGCATTAGAAGAATCTTGGTAATGCATGTGCCTGGTGAGCATGCACCCATAAAATTGACTTTGTTACATCGGGTGAACATGATGGTTACGAAAATATCAGAGTTAAATTTCTAGTGAAGAGCGTTTGGAAAACCAATACACCGGAGGAAACGAATTATTTTCTAAACTCGGCTCAGACGGCATTGCGTGAGATCATGAAAGTACCTAACATTGTCAATCATTGTCATTGTCAATGTGAGGCTCGCGATATTGAAACGAAAAAATTTGTTTGATTACTTTAGAATTCTTCGAAGAGCAGCATAAATCTGAGTCTTCAAGTTGATAGTACTGTTGCTTTCATGGTGGAATTTTCCTTGTAGTTTAATGTGTTATGTCTTTTTTATCTCGGAGAGGAAATTATGAACTTTTAATGAATGCCCAAATAATGCTGCTATAGCGATAAATATCGTTTATATCCCTGAATTCCGTTTAACTTAGAATTTACGTACATATCGAATCACTTTTACAATATAAAACGGTTGAATGATGTTGTGAATGCTTATATTCCTACCAATTTTAAAGTTCAAAAAATTGGGGAAGTGAACATCTTTATTACAAGTAAAGCTTACAGTGTGTAAGGCAAATATATATATATATTGCACTTTTATTTAAATTTATTTACAAAAATCATAAAAAATTTAAATTGACAATGGAAAAAAATAAAGAAAAATTACATTAATGCTTAGAATTAGAAAAACATAAAAGAAGATGTCCTCAATATATTTTCTTTCTTGCGATCATCGTCATCACAAAATTAAAGGCAAAATTTATACGAAATTAACATTTTTTTTTTTTGGGGTATTGGTTAGGACGAAGCCAATAAATTTGTGGCTTATATGTCCAGATAATCAACAGTGGTAATTGTTAGCAAGAAACGTTTATAAAACATAACAAAATAAAAAAAACGGCCATGATAGCTAAAGCCGATATATTAAGTGTAAACGTAGAATGTTGATTTGTTGAAAGTGATGTAAAAAGAGGGCGCTGCACACTATGGCTGAAAAGAATAACAACATGTGTACCTGCAAGAGACTGTATCGCTGGGAGATATAACTTTCTGAAAAAAGGAAGGGTCCATTATCTTGACCTTAATTAACTGCTTGGCAGTACAAAGAAGAACTCTTTCTGAAACGGGTCATTCACCAGAGATGACATTGCGAATATATTGAGCAGTTGAAGGGTTTATCCAGTACAACGTTTTAACATTCGATTTGCAAATGTTTATATATGTTTCCCAATATATTTAAAGAAATTACAAGATGTGGAATGTGCCAATTCAATCGTAGGCCTGAATAAAACTTTGTACACAGACAAAGATTTCTAGTCACGAGTTTGATGCTATAGCATCCAGATTGACAGTCTTTGGAGGCTTTTTCATAATACACACGAATAGTTAGGCTGTCGTTTAAAATTTTACAAATAAAAACGAAAAGATTTCACCTGATTAACTTTAGTTCCTTTGATAAAGAGCCTGTTTTTTCGTTTTTAGAACCTTTGGCAAAATAAATAATATTTGTTTTGCTGGGGATAAAATATAAATTGAGGTCGACGCATGCATCGGAAAACAGAGTAGCTTTTATCGAGAGATTATTCACAGCCACTCAAAAAGATGAATCCGCAGATACAATTAGGAAATCATCTGCATATAGAAAAATATAGTTTTGTCATCTTGAAGATCACGCAAGGTAGGTGTATATCATTTGAAGAGTATGGGTTTGAGGAACTGCCTTCTGGGATACCGTCGTATATATCAACTTTGTCTGTACCGATTACCAACACACGCTTGAACCAAAAATGTAGTATCCAAAGACGTATTTCAAGAGGAATTGAAAAGTTTAAGAGAATTCTGCCAAGCTTAATCAAGTTGACACGATAGTAAGCTTTGCTAACGTTCAAGGAAAGCGTAACAAGCGTTGTACCACCTTTTTTTAAACTAGCTATGAAAGAAGATTGTTCATTAACGCACGTATTCGTAGATTTGCGTATTTGATAGGCATAAGAACGGGCTGGAATAATGCTCCTAATTTTCAAGAAATCTATTAGTCTCTCCTCAACCATGAGGTTGATAATCTTTATGAATACAGATATTGGCGAAATTGGTCTACTACTGCTTTCATACATCGCAAATCTAAGGATATAAAGTTACTAGACCAGTAGTTAGTTATTGCATGCAAAATGAGAGTTAAGCTTCTTCCAGACAGTGCTCTGATCATATCCTATTTATCTCCATCACAGCTTGCGGCAGTAAGCCTCTTTCTAAAATGTAAGATATACATTAGCTCACGCAATGAAAAGGGTGCATTGTTGAGTATTGTAATATGATTGGCACTTGGAATATAGCTTTAAGTATCTTTAATTATCATGGTCATTTTACACAGCACAAGCGTTTAATTTTCGACTAAAATGTCGATGACCATTGATATTGTTACGAAATTCGCTTTTCTCGGGTACGGTTCGTATCAATAGATGGCGGATATTCTTTTTAAGAGAAATATAATTGCACGTTTTCACTTCAAGATTCGTTATATACAATCAATTTCTTTAGGAATAGGATTATTTACGTTTTATATTGGCAATACTCTCGACCTCTCATCTCTAATACTCTTTGTCGACTCAAATG
>KK502555.1:178222-257735 GCA_000688735.1 Glossina austeni
AAATTTTAATTAAAAACGGTACCCCTACGAATTTACTCGTAGTACTAGGCGTTTGATCGTAGCAAGAATTAGAACACTAAGACGTTTTTTCTTCAAATTCCTTAAGAAGATTCCGAGGAATCATTGGTCGGATACATTATTTAATCGCCAAGATTAATCTATCAAGTTTCGAGATGCGCAAATTGTTGTTTGAAATTATTGGCCGCTGAGATCTTGCTACAGAACTGGAAGAAGATTTGGAAATAACAGATTTCCTTTTAACGACCACATTCAATTTTTTTTGTTTGTTAAAATCTTATTAGCTTTTTCATTATCATCCTTGGTCAAAATGGCGAACGAGTTCCCCAATGGAGGAAAGTTCTCATCGTAGGAATTATCGTCCAGACATTCAATGTAGCTTAAGGAAAACTTCTCTTTGACTTCTCTGTAGGAAAGATTTCTAACGGCCATAATCTTATTGATATTTAATTTCCGCTCCCTGTTCGAGCAACACTTGCTTAGAGCGTTCTGCTCGCCTGAGTCACAGGACAAACACCTCATCATCCCATAGTTTTCGTACTTGGGATAATTACCGCAATTGGAACACCTACTCTCCTTGGCTTTGCAAAACTTCGACACATGCGCATATCTACCGCACTTAAAGCATTGCTTTAAGGTGAGTACGAAGTACTCCGCGGGTAGATTGCAAAAATTGAATTTGATCGCTTTGAGGAGAGCTTTTCCTTTAAAACCAATTTTAATACGTTTTGTGGGAATAAAATCGTCCTTGTTGTTAGGATTTCGCCCGCGAAACGTAACAGCAGACTCAATGGGAACACCGGATTTCGCTTTATTAATGATCTCGTTTACATCGTACTCAATGGGCACGTTGCGAAGAACTCCAAATCTTTCCGTGAAAGACCTCGGGATATACGCTTTTAAATTTTTTTTATTAAAATCATTGTTGTCAACAACGTTGTTAGCATCAACAGCAGAGCTGAACAGCAATTTAGCTCTGCCCTTGCTTTTAGTTCTTCTAAGCTATTAATATTGAAACATTTCAAATAATCATCAAAGAAAAAATCCGAATTGATGTTCATACGCTTGACAAGTATTTCTTTATCGCAGCTGCTTCTACCCGACTATTCCAAGGCAAGAATTACCACTGTAAATGACATTGTGGGATTTAGAAAGTGAAAAATCTTCACTGGAAAACACTCTACTTACATAGTCTGTAATGGCTGTTGATAATGCAAACAAAGTGATAAAAGAAGCTTTTAATAAATTATTTGCTTTAGGCTGCCTTGGTGAAATAGAAATGCGAGCCAAAGAACTAAATGAAGCGACAGCTTGCCCAGATTTGTTAATGCTAGCGATTAAAAACGCTGAAAAATTGGGTCGTATATATCTAGCCGACAGGCAAACTGAATTCCACAATTAGAAGAAGGGCAAGGAAAACAGAAAAAAGAAGAATAACTTATTGAAAAGACTTTACAAGCTTCACATCTAACACGTATCCGCCTGAATGGCTAATCTTTTAATAATTCAACAAAATTAGCATCTAACATAATGGAATTGGGATCAGACGTGGAATGATTACCGAAACCCTGGTATGTCGAACAATTCTCGGTTAGCTACGACAATAGAGATTTCCGGACTTTGCGAATCGATTCTGCCGTCTTATAGAGACTCAGTCGATGATACGAAAATCATAACACGTAGTATATTCATTTCTGTAAATCCTTTTGCTTCGAAACCGAAAATTTCTAGAATTGATAAAGGCAGCGATTTAATGGGTTCAGGAAAATTCAAAATTGCCGATTTCTGTAGTTAAAAAAGAATAAACTTCTAAAATTTAAAAACTTACGTAATTAAAAAAAGAAACAGTTTTTAAAATAATTTTTAAACTCCAAAGAAAGATGTAAAATTTTAAAGTAATTAACATGAAAATTTATTAGGCTTAATGTTAAACAATCGACTAATTGGACCCATTTACATAAGGCTTGAAATTAGAATGTTGTACAATTTTTAGGTTAGACCTGCTGAGTCTGCCTAGGCATACGCAAGTGCAAAATTAGAAGGTCATCTGGATCTGTCATTCACGAAATTGGTGTGGCAGGTTCTTCTATTAGCAAAAACAGGAGATTTCTGCGCCAATCAGCCAAATAAATGCGAAAATTTGATAACAAGGTAGGTCGAGCTTAAAAGGCAATAAATTAAAAGCTATGTTAACATAATAATATAATAGCTTGCCATGAGTGTGACGGGTGACCGCTACGTTGCTATTCGGTCGTTTAAACACGGTAACAATTCAAATTTTAGGAATTCCAAAATTTTTTAATGAAATTGTTAAATCCGAAGTTTTTTTCAGAGCAATGATTGCCGAGGTATTTTCCAGTTTTTTGACAAACTTACTAATGGTAATACATGTAAATTTATTTCTTTTGAATGGAATAAAAGCATAATAAAAAAGTCACATACAAGTCAATTCAGCCTTGTGCACCTGTTTTCCCGCTATGTTTACTTTTTTATTTGTCAAACGGTGAATAAAACTTTGATAATCAATAGTGACTACATCAATTTGCCCAGAGTCTTAGGATTCGGTCCACCTCCATCCAACAACCAAAAGAAAAAAAAAAAAAAGAGTCTTAGGATAGCTTGTTATACAAAAATAATTTAGCAATTTGGCAAAGACCAGCAAATGATATGAATAAAATCAACGCATCGAAACATATTTTGTAGACAGCAAAAACAAGAAAATGTTTACCCAAATAACGAACACGGCTCTCTATACTTTTATATTGTTTGTAAATAGAAAAAAAATTGAAAGTTTTTGTACGAAGATTAGCATTGAAAATAAGCCAAATCCATAAAGCTATAAAAAGTTCCGCCTATATTCTATGGGCAATTCTGGAATTGGACGCAAAGGAGCAATCGGCGAGAAAAGAAGAACGAAGAGCGGTTTGTGTGTCAACAAGGCATCGATTTATACCTGCAAGGATTACTGCGTCCAGAATAGAACGTTCAGCACTTTTGGATTAGTGACCAATTAATTTTTAATAAAAAAATAACTGTCAGAACATGCTAAAAAGCAACAAATACCATACGCGTACAGACAAAATGTCATTAAGAAGAACTGAATATCTTCTTCATCTATTCAGCAAATTAAAAACCGAAACACAGAGTTCTTTGTTTGAGTCTTAGTAAGTTGGGGATAGATTTGATATGTAATTATGATTGCTTATTTATTTTATTACTTATTTGATTCGTTTTTTTAATTTTACGTCTGCCACGTTTTTTTCTTTAATTCTTATTAAATTTTGCATACTACTTGCCCGCCACGTAGAATAGAACCCCGTGAGGTACATAGTAATGTAAGAGTAATGCAGCTCATGAGTATAAAGTGCGGAAGTATGAAAGAATTGATAAGTGTAAGATTAAAAAAAGTAGAAAAGAGAGTAAGTTCATAATTTGGCTGTAAACGCTTATATATCTCGATGACATGATTAAAAAAAAAAAAAGATAGCGACGTAAGGTGTTAAATTGCAAGAACGCAAAATGCCAAGAATATTTCTGACTAAAATGTCTGTGACCATTGACATAATTCCAGAACAAACGCGAGGTGCGATTGCCACGCAACTCTTCAATCATGACAGCCTTATATGCTCTTTTGGCCTTTCTAACTGCGGAGCTCCATTTCTTCAGCACTTTTAGGTTCAATGAAGTTGCATGTATAGACGTATTTACTCATTTTTTTCTTGCAGCTTGGTATTTGCGAAAGAGTGTTGACGGGGAAGACTTCTACCAAGGTTTAAGTGGTAAGGAGTCAATATCAGAAAACATGGTTCTAGCAGACTTGATCTCAGACTGAAAAGCATCGGAAAGTAAATCGGAAAGAAGATCAACTTTAGACAGATGGTGCATAAGGAAGGTAAATGAAACGAAATTTTCTATTTTTTTAACAGAATTGCTTCAACTGTGAGATTAAATTGAAGAGTGTTGATGTTTGCCAGTTGGGACGTTAGTCGTATTGCAGATGAATGATGAAATAGTTGAGTTAGAAAATTTAAATCCAAAACACGGCTCGCCATGCTACCACTTCGATTACAGTGAAAACTAGTACTACCATTATTTAAAACGTTAAAACTGCCAGCATTGATGGCATTTACAAGGATCTTGCCTTTGTTGGCCGAGAGCTGGTCGCCATACAAGCAATGCGTAACATCGAAATCTCAAGCTACAATCACATTTTGTTCACCATCAAGAACGTCCGATAATGTCTGAATCTCATCACGAGAAGCTCGTACAACAATACTGGGTGCAAAGTAGCATGGTGGTACGGTTTAAAATTCCTGGTTTTGATTATGATAATTTCAACGGCACAATTGTAGGTAATAGGTCTGAAATTGACGCGTTTCTTAACTAGTACACTAACACCACCACAGCCGTCATCTCGGGATTTGGTGGCTGAAATATAATTGACAATTTTAATTCCAAAAAACTTGTCAATTTTCAGAAAAACTTCGCTTAAGATGCAGAAATCAATATTATTCAAATTCAAGTAAAAATCTAAAAATGTTAAATTAAGCACTTTGAATATTATATTGTACAAAAAGAGATCATATTTTAAATAAAAACGGCATCAAAGCGGATTTACTCAAAGTACTAGCGCTTGATCATAGACAGAATTAGCACAATAAGACATTTTTTCTTCAGATTGCTTAACAAGATTCTGAAGGATCATCGGACAGATACATTCTTTAATCGCAAAGATTAATTTATCAAGTTCCGAGAGAAGCAAATTGTAATTGGAAATTATTCGACGCTGAGAAATTATTACAGACGGCTTATTGGATGAACGGGGAAAAGATTTGGAAATAACCGATTTCCTTTTAACAACCGATTCAAATTTTTTTTTGTTAGAATCGTATTAACATTCTCATTATCATTCTTAGCCAAAATGGTGGACGAGCTCCCCAATGGAGGGAAGTTCTCATCGTAAGAATTATCATCCAAACATTCAATGTAGATTAAGGAAAAGTTCTCTTTGACTTCTCTGTAGGAAAGATTTCTAACGGTCATAATCTTGTTGATAGTTAACTGCCGCCCTATGTTCGGGCAAGACTTGTTCAGAGTGTTGTGTTCATTCGAACCACGGGACAGGCACCTTAACGTTTCACAATTTTCGGTACGCTTAGGAGACTTACTACCATTGAGACACCTACTCTCTTCCTTTGGCTTTGCAAAACTTCCACGCATTCCCACATCTGCAGCAATTAAAACATGGTTTTAAAGTCGGTACAAAGTAATCCATAGGAAGATTGCAAAATTAAGTTAATAGACTTGACGAGAACTTTTCCTCTGAAACCAATTTTAATGTCGGTTGTCGGAATAAATTCATACCGCTTGACGGGATTCCTTCTTTGTAGCCTAAAGGCCGACTTGATGAGTACATAACAGACATACATAACAGCATTTTTGGTCGTATTGTAGTCGAATGACAAAATAGTTGAATTAGAAAAATTTAGAAAATTAGAATTAGATTGCAAAAGTTGAATTTGATCGCTTTGAGAAGGGCTTTTCCTTTAAAACCAATTTTAATACTCGTTGTGGAAATAAAATCGTCCTTGTTGGTAGGATTTCTTCTGCGAAACGTAACAGTAGACCTAATGGAAATACCAGACTTCGCTTTTTTAATGATCTCGTTTACATCATACTCAATGGACACGTTGCGAAGAACTCCGAATCTTTCCGTGAAAACTCTCGGAATGTACGCTTTCAAGTTTTTCTTGCTAACATCATTATTTTTAATGAAATTGTTCGCACTTTTGTTTTAATGAAATTGTTCGCACTGAACAGTAATTTGGATCCACCCTTATTAACCGTCTTTAGTCCTTTTAAATCATTAATATTGAAACATATAAGATAATCATAAAAACAAAGATCCGAGCTAATATTCCATCAGATAAGGAAGTTAATTCAGCACCATGGCTAGCAATCTCAATCTCTCATTTTTATCATTATTATTCACGAAGTAGTCCTCAAAGTTATGTACATTTACAATAATCTGATCACATCCTACCTCCTTAGGGAAATAGGCCGATTTTTTATAAGCTGTTATGGATGCTATCCCGGGGAACGCTTACCAAAACTCCAAAAGTAAAAAAAAAAAAAAGGAAAGCTTCTTAATATATATTCATTTTTTTTTTTTAACGATTTTACGAAGTATAATTTTTCACTTAAAAAGGAAATCATTAAACAATTATATCAAATAGCATCAGCAAATTTTGCTTACGTCGATTTTTTTTTCTTTACATATAGCTACAAACATCGAAGCTCGAAAATAAAACCTAGTTGACATCATACATAATTAATGCCCATATGTTGACACCTTGTATAATTTTATTGTTTCTGGAAAGATCTGAAGTAAAGTTTTTGTCTACATTTTTGTGTACTCTTTGGAGGCTATAACATAATAGAAACAGGACTCGAAAAAGAGCGAAAATCTTTCGATTTCTTTGGTGTTGTTAGCTCTCAACAAAAACGAAATGTAAAGGTGTATCGTATTAGGTATGCACAGACTTCATCCACAAGATGCTAATTGTAGGAAAATAATACAAGTCTACTTTCATATATCAGACTGCCACCCATACTTTGTTTTGACTAGAAATTTTATATGCCTAACATTCCTTTATTCAAAATATGATCTTGGCCTATAAACTACACTAGTCTGTTCTTTTAATTCCCAACAACACAAATAATTTTTAAAATGTGGCATTGTTGTTTTTTATGTAGTTGTCAAAACACAAACAAAGGAAAAGGAGACCTTTTACACAATTAACGCAATTTTTAATTGTGCTCTTCGTTTTTCCCCCAATTACATTACAAACTAAAATCTTTTAATTGACGGCAAATTTCTAATTCAATTTGTCCAATTGCTAAATTGTTTTTCAAATGCTTACGAAAAGTTACAAAAAATAAAAAAGAGTAAACGAATCTGTCTAGTGCGCAGCAGATATAAAGTATAATTTTAGCGAGAGTGTCAAGTAAGCAAAAACGACAACTTATTTTCTGGTTTTCGTTATTCTTTAGACTAATTGTTAACTAGGCAGTGACTGTTATCACGAAGGAGAAATTTCGAGAAATGGCTAGCCGTAAGAAGTCTTTGTTAAAAGTTATCATTTTGGGTGATAGCAGTGTTGGGAAGACGTCAATTATGAATCAGTATGTAAGTAAGCGCTTTTCAAATCAATATAAAGCTACAATCGGCGCTGACTTCTGTACGAAAGAGGTAGTGCTTGATGATCGTGTGGTTACAATGCAAATTTGGGATACAGCCGGACAAGAACGTTTTCAATCGTTGGGCGTAGCTTTTTATCGCGGCGCTGATTGCTGCGTTTTAGTTTATGACGTCACTTCACCAAATTCATTCAAAAATCTTGATTCGTGGCGGGATGAGTTTTTAATACAGGCCAGCCCACGGGATCCAGAGCACTTTCCTTTCGTCGTGTTGGGCAACAAAGTGGACATGGATAACCGCCAGGTGTCAACACGCCGCGCCCAACAATGGTGCCAGTCCAAAAACGATCTACCATACTTTGAAACATCGGCTAAGGAGGGCTTAAACGTGGAATTGGCGTTTCAAACAATAGCTAAAAATGCCTTGGCCCAAGAAGCCGAAGTGGAACTTTATAATGAATTCCCTGATCAAATCCGCTTAAATGCTGACAGAAATAATCGTCCTGGCAATGCTGAAAACTGTCAGTGCTAATTTGAACTGCTAGTTCGAGTTGTATTCCATTGTAATGTTTATCGCCTAAAATTTTCTTCTTCGAATAATTTGAATACTTTCAATATTAAAAGTGTCAACGAAATGTTAAGAAATCTTCGCCCCTTGAATCCTTCCTACTAAGCAAGCAACAATGCGGAGCGATGATTATCCATTCATACATAAAGTAAAGTAAAAGATAGAAAAACTTTTAAGTAATTATAAAATAAACAAAAAAAAAATGAAATTGAAAAAACATTTACGTACGTATTCTAAAATAATAAAGAGAAAGAAAATAATAAAATATATATATTGAAAACATATATATATTAAAACGGTAAACGTATTTGGTTAAACTGAAAATTTCAGACTAATAAATTATGAAACAAAATGGAAAACTTAATTTTGAAAATGTGGAATCAAAAAACTTAAACGATCTTAACCGTAAATTTTACCATTTTACAATAAAGAAAAGAAAAACAGGGCCTTAGTGGTATGTTGTGCTTCTCTTAAGTACGTTGGCTCACATGCACATTTATGTACATCATTGATAAAAATTGTAATTATTTCATATGTATTCAATAAATTCAATAAAACACCAATTAATATGATAGTATTTCAGATAAGCGAACGAACGCATGTGAATCAATGCTCGTTTATATGTTTCATGTTACTGCGTGGCTTTTTTTTCTGATAATAATTTCACTGTTTTGTTATTGAATGGATGACTCAGTGATAGTTATATCCTGTTTATTTTTAAAACATTTTAAAGCATTTAATTTCAGGCAAATAACTGAAATTTAATTTTGCTTGGACTAAGAAATCCCAGATATATTTGAACTATCAGCTACAGCAGCATCTACTTCATTGTTCTGCGGTAGGCAGCACCATTGTTATGGCCTAAATGGTCTAAATACGTTTTGCTAATTTTGAATATCAGCATTTGTGGTCACTTATATGAAATTGCCTTCCAATAAAAATTAGCAAGAATGTGGAACTATAGAAGCTAAGCTTTTCGAAGGTTAGGTTCCACCGGTTTGTTGTAAAACATTAATTTAAAGTTAAATGCGATTATATATGTACATCAAGTCGATTAGCAATGCAGCTTGGTACACAATTTCAAATAGGTCATATCAAGTATTTTCATTTGGACTTTAATATAAAATGAATCTATTTGAATTGTTTTGAACGGTATTTTCTGATTACAATCAAAAATGTGGAGTCAAGTGGAAGAAAGTCTGGAAATGAAATGGTCTCAAAGTTCGAACGAATATGTGCCACACGCGTTTGCACTTTAGTGAGAATTTTTTCCAACTTGATTACTTCGAACACCGCGTGCGTCATTATATTATATAACATTAATTGTTATAATATATTATAAGGAAATATAAAACTAATATATTACAATAAGGAAATCTCACACTAGCAGAAATCGAATGCAAATTTTTCAGACTAAAAGAAATCGAATTCAAATTTCTCGCATTAACAGAAATTCGGCTTCGTGTAAACAAATATCTTAGCCAACGTGAGAAGCAGCAAAAAGAATGATTATTTTGACTGACTGAACAGATTGAAAGCATTGAAGTCTGGAAAATTTGCTCAACCCTATTTCTCACAGTAAAATTTAATTTTATTTGCAATAAATTGGGGAATATTCTACATCTACACCTCGCAATATGTGTTCAATATATTTTTTGTAATCGTTTTTATTGAACTGTGCATAACTGTGCCCTTAACATCTTGCGTTTGCTTTTAAAATATCGTAACCCCTCTGTTTTTCGGGTGAGCGTAGTGTTACCACTGCATTTTTGAAGCCATCTCTATTGCATGGGAAAATGAAATTTAAACCTTTAAAAGGGTTTATAATACTAAGCAGACAATTAATACTCATTCCTCCTACTTTTTTTTCTCCTTACTTACGTGGATTTCGTTTTAAATGCTGTTTAATCTTTTACCCTTTTTCTCGATGACATTCGAATTAAGAAGAGAAATATTGACGAAAAGGCAGACGTAGCTAAATGAATTCAGTTTTAGACATAGATCAAAAAAATATATATTGTCTGTCTGTGAAGCTCTTTTCTATATGATGCAGACGTTTTAACGAAAGAAAAAATTCCAATATTCTTTTATCATGCAACTAATATAGACAATTGAAGGTTCCATATTTTTTATAAAGTCGAATAAAGTTCTTTCAGCCTTTAGTAGAAAACAAATAACACAATACGCAGTTATACAATATATACACACTAATGCAGTTATTTACTCGCTTTGGTAACAATAAACCAAAAACATTACAATCAAATTTAACTAACTTGATTTACTTTCTAAAAATTGGACTATTTTTCACTCCTCGTCATAAAAAGGCGCAAATTAGGCTTTCAGAATTAGACATAGAATACGGAAATTAGATATAGTCATTCGAAGATTGTGAATTGAAGTGAACCGTTTAAAATATAATTTTACACAAATAATGTAAGCGTAAAAAAGTGGATTATTATAAGTGATTTTTAGCTTTTGACAAGACTAAATAGCAAACATGCATAAATTGATTGGTCCATTTTGGTTTAGCCGCTTTTAAGGCCCAATGAGTTGGTTTTTGTTGACAATAAACACAAGCGATAATATATACGGAGGTGTGATCTCAGGTTCTTTGTTTCGTTAAATTGGGAACGAGTGAAATTTTATTCATTATTGGGCTGGTTGAGGGGATTTCTGAGCTGCTGTTTAGTTGCCGGCGTTATTTTTTGCGGACTAGACAAGCGGAGGGACGCCCAACCTATGCTTTGTCCAATTATTGGGGTGAGTGTCATTTTCTTATATATTTAATCATATATAACTTAAATTCAACCTTATTTATTATACGAAGTGCATTGAGTAAGATATTTGAATATATCTCACAACTAGTGCACAATGGTCGGCAAGGGTCAGAAGAAGAACAAATGTCTGAAGAGTGTTGTGGGAGGGTCGTCCTATGTATAAATGACGCTGTTCGATGACGATATGTGGTGGTCAACGAAGGGTGACCAGAAGGCTGTCTTACTTAAAGGGAGTTGCGGAAAACGTAATCACAGTCTTTCCGAAGTATCAGATAACGACACAGTGATTGATTTGAATATGCGCCGGAACGATTCGATGCCTTCAGTTTCCGGTAGTCGCTCGGGCTTTATAAAGAGGCGCAAGGGTAAAGCCGGCTCTGCAGTTACATACGCTCACGCAGTGGGCGCGGCAGCTTCCGCGGCTAGCAGGCCAGTGAATGCGGAGGAAGGGAGTGCTGGTGCAGTATCGGCGGACAACGTGAAGACGACAACCACTCGCTTTCAAAAATGCGTCCTCTCAGCGGATAATGTCTCACTTAAGGCTGCCGGCGAGCTCTTGGGCTTAGGAGGCAAATACGAGGCTATCTTTTTCGTGTTGGTGGCTGAATAGAAGCCGTAAAGAAGAGTTAGAGAAGAATGGTGGCAGTTTTACATCTGCCACTTGCTTGTGTATGGCATCTCTAACAATGTCAGTTCCACTTCCTCTTGTTGAGATTGCACGGACTGTTGTACCGCCAAAATCAGTGGAAACATGGTCTGTGATTGCTCATAGTAAGAAATTGTGCAGGAGCCGTGCATATCCGAGGACAGGCTCAAGGGCTTGCCAGTGGATATGCGTGTGTTTCTTCGACACCAACAGCCACTGTGCTGTCATTGTGAACGTTCAAGCCACACTTTCCCTACTAAGTAGCCATTGTGTCCATTAATGGCCCGTACGGAAGGTTGCTTTGTGCAAGCCTTTATTGTAAGTTCAACCAAGAACGATTAGATATACGGATTCGGTTTTGCTGCTTGCTGGTGATACCACATAAATCCTGGTTGATGCTAACGCTTGGCTACCTTTAAGGTTGAGTAAAATGCCAGAACGAATTTCTGGCTTACGTAACCAAACAAGAGGTGAAGTGTTATCTGAATTTTGTATAGCCAGAAGTGTCCACATGTTAAAAGAGCCGTGCGAATGTTTCACTTTTCATGGTCCAGTTGGGGCTAGTGACATTGATGTTACAATTGCCAACAGGGGAGCTACTAGCTTGCTTGAATTTATGTGAAAATGGGTGGGTGAAAATGGTTTAGAAGGTAATTTCAGCGGGCGAAAAGATCTAATGCTGCGAATGCTGTTCAGCTAAGAGTCGAACTGAGACAATGGCTCAATGAATACAAGCCACTGATGCCAATGCCAATGATGCCTGCTTCGTCTCCCTTGTAGTAGAATGAAATTGAGTATGCAATTCCGAAAGCCAGAAAAAAAAGATCCCCAGGTATTAATGGAATGATCGGGGAAATGGTTAAAGCCATCTGGAAGGTTATTCCTGAATACTTGTATATGACTTGTCCTCAGTGTCTGTCTTTAGGTCATGTTCCATTACGTTGGAAAATGGCAAATGTCATAGTTCTTTTTAAGTCACCTGGTAAGGTCAGGAGCGTTCCTTGGTGTTATCGGGGCATCGGTCTAGTCTCAGCGCTTGGAAAAGTTCGGGAGGGTCGTGATCAAAAGGCTACAGATGATTTCTATTCTTAGTGCCTGAGGACATGTGCAAACATGTGTCTGGAATTGTGACGAGAAATATGTGTTAGGCATATTTATCGGCCTTAAGGGTGCGTTTGACTATCTTAATTGAAACAAGCTTAAAATTAAACTCTGGACAATCTATTTCTCTCAAAGACGTGCTTGTGTTGTCGGCATATATGACATTGTCTTCAGTTAGAGGTTGCCCACAAGGATCTATCAGTGGACTATTTATATGGAATATTATGACAACTAGAATTTATTAAGGCAATTAGAAAACATTTGCGTAGAGGCTATGGGAGTCGAGGTAGTTCACGGTAGAATCGATTGCAGTCTGGTTCTCTCTTCTGCTGAGACGAGAGCTGCGGTGAGCGCGTTTGTGTATGGTGTTTTCCTCAAGTGCCGGCGTATTCGACGTTTGGGTTTGGTTTGGGCAACATGGTCTAAGCGCTGCTTTGACTGGCTTATTCATAGTCCATTTGACTGTTGCTGGGTGACTGGACGGGGAGTCCCGTGGGGTACTCTATAAGTCTTGCCAGGGAGTACTCCTCGTTCTGGTATGGCATTCTAGTGGAAATCCGTTTTCACGTTTCCTTGCATTGCTACGGTTGTTTGAACTCGGTTTGGGCTTTGCTCACACATTCTACTAAATAAATCGTTTCCCTTATTAAACGAAAGAGGTTGACATAAGCCTCCTCCGCCCAGTGGGAATGCAATGTACTGACAACTTCTTCATATCTGCAGCTTCTCTGCAGATTCTATTCCAAACCGAGTTTCAGATAGTATGAGATATCACGCAAAGCCTTTTAAATCTGGTACGTCGGGTGTCAGGAGGCCCCGATGTAATCTTTTAGCTTCGGGCTGACAGCAGGAAGATCGAGCTGTCTGTGGGTGGCCCAAATCGCGAGAGGAGTTTCGGCTGTTTGGAGTTGCATAGCAACCGGGTGTCTGAACCAAAAAAGACAGAGGTTTTAGACAGGCCTCGGTCTCACCAGTGGGGGAGATACGACCGTATACGTATCTTCACTGGAACTCGGGGCTTACCATCTCCGGAACGTTAAGTGTGCCATCGAGCACCGTGCGGTTAAGCCTTTACGGCAGATATTCACGCTAAACACTTAAAGACATCTTTTCCTCCGTAGAAAAAAATAGACATTATAGATAGAAATAGAAATAAAAAAAATTCGACATTTTTCCATATAACGATTCACTTTTCGCAGGCACGTTTTGAAACGACTGGTAATGAACAAAATAAGACATTATATGGGAGTGGTCGGAAAGGGGAACCGATGCAAACCCTTTTTAATGGCGTTCCGTCCGTGAGCACGTCAGTGTGCCAAATTTTTTTAAAATATCCCAAAAATTGCGACCTGTAGGTTGAACATAAATGCATAGGCAGACATTAGACGGAAAGAATCGTTTTCTGAATCGATCGGTGTAATAAAAAGTGCGTCGACCTGAAGCTCTTCTGGGTGTTACACATGCCCGCACAAACTTAATATATCCTGTACTACAAGTGGTGTAGAGTATAATTACGTCGGCTTTTGAATGTACTTTATTTGTCCACCACAGAAAAATTAGGATACGTTCACTCTGTGTACTCAGCAGCTTCAAAGTCTTGCAAATTATGTTTATACTTGATCAGCGTCAAATTCTGAATCTTGAAACGCGCCTACAGCATCACTTAAACTGAGAAATCCTTTGCTTTTAAAAGAAAAAAAAAGTGTTTTTCTCATTGCTCACAAACTACAACATATAAAATTTTGCTTGCATATTCTGTTTAAAGGACATTGGAAAAAGTCGGCAGTCCGCCGGTTATTTCAGAGGTTATTTTTTTTTGTCGAAGCTATAGTTCAGGAGGAAGTTTCAGACACTACATTAAATAAATATAATATATTCTTGATCATTGTCAAACCCGTAACACACCTAAGCATGTCAAAGTGTTCCTCTGTCCATTTCTGTAAAGTCTGTGTTAAATATTCCATTTACACAAGATGTATATTCTACAAAAATCGGTAAAATCAGCCATCACCATCTAATAATGTACATTCTGAAAGTTCACTTTTTCGTTTCCTTTTTTCAATCTCTTTTAGGATAAAGAAGGATGAAAAGATTCGGCTGGTCCGAATGTACTTTTTTTAATTGTTTGTTTAATCTTTGTTAAGGTCTGGAATTTGTTTACTCTAACATTCCCTGTAAGAGCACCGGCGATCGAACTTTAATTTCTTAAAGACTGTGGACAAACAACATGAAATTTGTAACTGGCAGCAGCGATGGAATGCCTTGGATCCTAGCCAATACTCTCCCGCCATCAACCATAGTTTACCCATCATAAGTTTGATCGCAATCTCATCAATTTCATCAACAGACTAGTGTTCAACCACGATGCAACGATCATTTGACAAAATGAACAGAATAGACGGCCACATTTGCACATGTGCATCAAAATCTCCAGACCATCTTCTTTTTGTCTGTGTATCATCCAGTATTTTGTAAGAAATGAAAAACACTTTATTGAGATAATTTATTTTAAATTTGAAATATATTCATCAAATTGCTTTATTGGATAGTGATACATAGTAATTTCTAAATTATGGAGCAAATAATATAAAAAATATATCTAGTATACATATATAAAACCTTAATAAACAAACAAGCTTATTTTTTTATTAATTTTTTTTTGATGTGTTGGAGTTGTTTGGTGAAAAATCTCTTATATACTGGTTTATAACACCAGTATCATGGCATAGAAATCAAGGATTGATGGTGCGTTGTAGATCAGCAGAAATGCGAATGTTTGGGGATCCAAATGAAACCAGATGGTAACACATCACAAGTAGGATGTTTTGCATACAAGTGTAGCTTTGGAGTAATTTAAGTATGAGTGCAGTCAGGCCGGATAAAAAAATCTAGAAAGAAAAAGCAAGACTTGAGTGAGAACGTTTACCGCAGGTACTACACTATTGGACAGACTGATATGTTAAAATGCCTTCCAAGGGCTTTATTGGCGAAAAAATCATATATTTCATAAGGTTTTTGAAACTTGTTTCTGCAGTACGCCATTATATTGGTTAATTTGCTCGATTTTTCTGCAAGTATTACATCATCATCCATAGAATGTGCCTTCAAATTTTTGGGCGTTGATCAGTTACGGTTTATGAGTAATGAGTAAGAAAACAAAATTGTATTCTCTTTTAAAAACAAAGGATTCCTGAGCTTACGTAGCATTATGGGTGCGTCCTTCGACCAATTACATATATATATTGTAAGGGGTATTTTTGCTCAAACATGGTGCTGGAGTAGCTCAGCGGCTCTAGGTTTGCCTCACAACAAATTTCTATGTTTACCGTGGTTTTCTACGTTTCTGGTCTACTGTCGATCGTCGCGGCAGCACATTAAAATTCCTGCAGTTTTCCTTTGCTTTTCATAAAACTTCTTTAAAATAGATTCAATGGCTTTATTTTCTCATTAGGAATTTTTATAAGATTATTATATTTCTTTAGAATATATTTCTATTCTATTCTATTCTATTCTATTTCTTCAGTGGTATCTACAATTTTCTTTCTTTCTACATCAGATATAAGTTCACTTTGCTTAATCTAAAGACCTAGCCCCGCCATCATTGTAACCGCACCAACCAGACCAAAACGTCTACTCTATCGCTCGCCCCGTGACCGACTGACTTAATCTAACTTAACTAATTCTGTTCTTTCTTAACTACTACATCGCCTCAAGACACATCAAGAAGATACATCAAGAAATAATTTCAAGCCTACACCAAGAAATAATTCAAGCCTACACTAAGAAATAATTTCAATCAACCATATGACTTTTTGGAATTCAAATTTACAATGTGTTCGTCAATTAAGGTCTCATCGAATTGATTACAAACATTGAGAAGATGCTTTTCGTTTTTGCATTGCAACAATTAAGATGAATATTGTCATCAATAGGGGCCTTGAATTTTTCCCCCAAATTTGATTTCACCTTCTTTTTAAATTTACGGCATAACGTTTAGGTATCTCCAATAGTATAAATGAAGGGGTCCGCTCCAAATTTGTTAATTTGCTCGCATGGTATAGCACTGTTAAAATGCGTTGTATAAAAGTCCTCAAATATTATATCTACTATTGTTTTATTGTTATTGTCACCACGAGCTCTTTCTGGTGCGTCTATATATTTAATTTTTTCATCATAACTTCCACTTTATTGCAACATTCGATTAACTGTGTATCAGTGATAGAAATCCACTTCCATTTCTCGATAACTCAGCAGACTGTGATAGTAAATAATTACATGATGTAAATTTTTGCGAGGCTGTCAAATTGTCAAAATTGGCTATTGACATTTGCACATAAAATCGGGTATCCGTCTAGGTGTGTCCATGCATCTACGCAAATAACTGTGCATTACTTGATAAATTAATTTCGGAGATTATTTTTAATGTCCTAAATAGTGTCACTTAATGTTAATTGCTAAACTGGCGAAAATAAAACAGAGGCGATTGAATGACGATAATATAAGAAATAATGTTGCGCTCATTCCTTGTATCGAGTACAATTAGAAATTTTTATAAAAAATTATCTCAATTCAAGCCAATGTCTACATTTGTATTTATATCAAGTCTAGTGTTCATTTTGCTTTGTGCTCGTATTATATATTTTCCAATAATATAATTACTTTACCCTAACAGGATTATTTTATTTCACTTAATAATTATAAGATTTGTAACATTCACTAAATAGACCTATTAGTGGAAATAAAACTATTTATTAATCCTATGTATGACTGAAAATGATAAAGTAATGCGGAATATTATTGCACACAAGTTAAGTTCGATTTGACCATTCTCCACATAAAATAACAGTTTTCCGTTTAGTATTATTGAGTTATTCACTTTATACAGACGCTAATTATGGAACATTCAAAATTGCATTTTCGACATATATGAGTTATGCTGTTTGATTTGAGGAATATGCTGCCGAACCGCGTCAAACACTTTTAAACACTTGTGCTGCTCCATCATATCCCAATTGTCGGTTCTGGTTTTGATTTCAATGATTTAAAAGTGAGGACCTAACAAGTTCCCAGACAATAAATTGCAAACCTTTTCGAAAGAAACCCCAGCTCAAATCCTGGACAAACTTTCGAACAGCTTAGCAGTTGATCAATGAAATGTTTGTAAACGTTTGTATGCGATAGGATAAATGCAAAAAAGAGGAAAATGGGTGTCATACCTATTGACTAAAAATGCCATTTCGAACCGGTTCAAAATCGCGGTTTTTTTGCTTGCTAGGAGTGTTCCGTGACAAATTATGGCTAGCGATGAAAGGTGGATCTCCTACAATCTCAAGCACAAAAAGTCATGGGTTAGTCTAGGAAAGCCGTCCACACGGAATCCGAAGTCGAATATGCATGGCTATAAAGTTTTGTTGTGCATATGGTGGAATCAACAAGGTGTAGTGTATTACGCGCTACTAAAACCGAATGAAACGGTCACTGCAAATGTAGGCCAACGTCAATTGAATAAATTGAATGATGTATTATTGTAAAATAGACAGACAATAGCGATAAACAGAAGCAAGCTCATCCTATACGTGGTATACGTGGCACGTAACGCATAGTAAATCTAGATAGTATATTGGAAAAATTTCTCTAAAGCGACGTCGGAGAGCGACATCCCCTAGTAATAATTTGACAATAAATATCAGACCTAGCAACATCCGCCTGTGTTCAAGGATCAGTAGATTAATGAGCTTCAAACTATGCTCGTATGGCGGAAACACTAAATGCGAGTCCCATCTAAAATCACGCAAGGTAAAGAATAAAAAGTTGCTTTGGATGGATTCAAAAAGTATTGCTTGGCCTATTAAATATAGCGGTAAGAAGAATTCAAGAAAATGAACACACGCTCTGAAAATAGAAAGTAAAAATTCCTTGCGCACCGGATTTGTTCCTGCCCTTCACCGATTCAGTGATCAGCGATTTTTTTAAATTTAGCCGTTGAGAGATAAGTAATCATAAAGAACACATTTGTATTGGCATAAAATCTCCACGCAAGAAAGGTTGACATTTCGCTTCGCCATTGATATCGATTCAAGGATGTTCATAATGATCTTACATTTACCGTAAACAAAATTCCAGAGAGGGATTGACTTTGTTTTGTCAAAAATATGACCGAGTTTTTGGTAACAAAATGTGTGGCTGCACGGGACAACATCATTTATAACTTTCTGGATGACGGAAAGGTTAGTTACCTTAACGTTAGGTCATTAGTAGTACAAAGAAGATTTCTTTCGGAACCGGGCTATTCATCAGAAATAACATTAAGGAATTGTTGAGGAGTTCAGGTTGTCATTTCGATACAACTTTGTTTTGTTTTCGAAAGTCTGTATATGTTTCTTTGTATACTTCGGAAGATTGCAAGATGTGCAAACACTGAACACTGAACACTGAGATTAGCGAGATAGGGCTAAACTTGCTTCAGCAGAGGGCACGCCTTTCATGCAATTTAAAGGGTATAATCGTGTTAGACCAGCAATGATTGCAGCACAGGCAAGCTAGACAAACTTCCCCTGAATTGTGCCTTGACCTAGTCATTCGTAATGCTATGACAACTATGGACAATAGCCTTCTTCTTGAGTTGTAAAATGCGTGTTAACTGAGGGTCTGTTATTAAGATTAGCAAGGTCAATCTGTGGGCCGCTTGGAATCTAACTCTTAAGCATATCTAGATACTCTTTCTTCTCGCGCTCATTCTACGTTCCACAACCATTTGTTGTGCAACTTATTTGACGATGAGCATTGTTATAATTTCAGAGAGTGCGAACTGCTATTGGTACACATCTCATTACACACGGTAGATTTGTGTTTCCTTTTGGCCTTCCTAACTGCGGACTTTCATTCCTTCACCGTTTTCATATACTCAATGAAGTTGGCAATATTAGGATCATATTTACTACTTGTTTTACTTGCGGCTTGATGTTTACGAAAAGTTATTCACGGGCATCAGTTCTATCATGGTTTCAAAGTTCAGAATAAAAACTAAAAATGATGATTTACGCCGAAAAAATTTTTTTTTGTTTATGTAATCATATTTTCAATGACTAAATCTTTTTTATTTTGTAGTGTAAAGAATTCAATTATTAATTATTACTAGTACTTTTTTCGTTCAACTGTCTAATACGATCCTGTGGGATCATGGGACAGATAAGTTTTCTTATTTCGGAGATGATTCTTTATTGTGATGAACACATGTCGTTTATAAGTAATGCTGGCGTTTGGAACACTGCTGTGGACTGTTTTAAAGCTTGAATGGGAGCAACTCTTTGGGATTTGTTACTTAGCATTTTGTTCATATCTTCCTTGCAGCTTTTTGAGGAATTCACAAATAAATTCGACAAAGAGAAAAAAAAAGTTGAAAAAGAAAAGAAATTTTTGAAAATAAACTAAAATAAAAAACATTAATTGATATTAATCGATAGTAAATTCATTTTCGAGTGAAAAATTATTCTTTTGGTTGCAATTTCTGAAGTCCTTTTTTAAAAATTTATATAATTTCTTTTGGTTTTTTCATCAGGATTTTTGGTAAATGCTCCCTAGGATAACAGCCAAAACAACATCGACCCGTCTCCCTATGAATCTAAGTGCTACAGATGGGGATGATTTTGAAGATTTTTTATATGAATGCTGTTGAGAATAATAAGAGATCGAGGATGCTTAGGGATGAAGTTGATTTATCTCACAAAGGAGGTGATGATTTAATAGTGCTCACTAAACAGTTAATAAGCCTTCTAATTTGGGTGCGAAAGCCATTCCAAACCATGATATTAGTTTGTATGACTATATTTCGCAATGCAATTTCTTAGTTTTTGTTGAAACTTGTGAAAATGCCGAAGTCAAGCGTATGAACATCAATTCGGATTTTTTCTTTGATGATTATTTGAAATGTTTCAATATTAATAACTTAGAAGAACTAAAAGCAAGGGCAGAGCTAAATTGCTGTTCAGCTCTGCTGTTGATGCTAACAACGTTGTTGACAACAATGATTTTAATAAAAAAAATTTAAAAGCGTATATCCCGAGGTCTTTCACGGAAAGATTTGGAGTTCTTCGCAACGTGCCCATTGAGTACGATGTAAACGAGATCATTAATAAAGCGAAATCCGGTGTTCCCATTGAGTCTGCTGTTACGTTTCGCGGGCGAAATCCTAACAACAAGGACGATTTTATTCCCACAAAACGTATTAAAATTGGTTTTAAAGGAAAAGCTCTCCTCAAAGCGATCAAATTCAATTTTTGCAATCTACCCGCGGAGTACTTCGTACTCACCTTAAAGCAATGCTTTAAGTGCGGTAGATATGCGCATGTGTCGAAGTTTTGCAAAGCCAAGGAGTGTAGGTGTTCCAATTGCGGTAATTATCCCAAGTACGAAAACTATGAGATGATGAGGTGTTTGTCCTGTGACTCAGGCGAGCAGAACGCTCTAAGCAAGTGTTGCTCGAACAGGGAGCGGAAATTAAATATCAATAAGATTATGGCCGTTAGAAATCTTTCCTACAGAGAAGTCAAAGAAAAGTTTTCCTTAAGCTACATTGAATGTCTGGACGATAATTCCTACGATGAGAACTTTCCTCCATTGGGGAACTCGTTCGCCATTTTGACCAAGGATGATAATGAAAAAGCTAATAAGATTTTAACAAACAAAAAAAATTGAATGTGGTCGTTAAAAGGAAATCTGTTATTTCCAAATCTTCTCCCAGTTCTGTAGCAAGATCTCAGCGGCCAATAATTTCAAACAACAATTTGCGCATCTCGAAACTTGATAGATTAATCTTGGCGATTAAATAATGTATCCGACCAATGATTCCTCGGAATCTTCTTAAGGAATTTGAAGAAAAAACGTCTTAGTGTTCTAATTCTTGCTACGATCAAACGCCTAGTACTACGAGTAAATTCGTAGGGGTACCGTTTTTAATTAAAATTTGATCTCGTTTTCACGATATAATATTAAAAGTGTTCGACGTAGCTTATCATTTTTGGATTTTTACTTGAACTAGAATAAAATTGGTTTTTGCATCTTAAACGAAGTTTTTCTGAAGGATGACAATTTTTTTGAAGTTAAAGTTTCCAATTATACTTCATCCACCAAAAGCCGAGATGACGGCTATGATGATGTTAGTGTACTAGTTAAGAATCGTATTAATTTCAGACGTATTCCCTAAAATTCTTTTGTTGACATTATCATAATCAAAACCACGAATCTTAAGCCGAATCTTTTGACAGCATCATGTTATCTTCCACCCAGTGTTGATGTACGAACTTCTCGTGATGAGATTCAGAAATTATTTGACTTTCTTGATGGTGAACAAAATGTGATTCCAGCTGCAGATTTCAATGATAGACATTACTTGTGTAGCGCTTAGCTGTCCACCAACAAAGGCAAGACCCCTGTTAATGTTAATTCTTTAAATTTTATAAAAAGTTCTATACTCCGCGATTAGCTGTCAGACGATTATACATTCATGATTATACGTTCATATTTCTTTTTTTACTTTATTGTTTTATATATGTATTATATTTAACTTATATTCAACTAATGTTCTGTATTTAATGCTTAATTTTGCTTATAATTTATTTCTAGCTAAGAAGTGTTAATTGTTAATTACTAAATAATAAATAAATAAATAAATATTTACAATAAATTTTTCAGCAGGAATTGTTGCAGTGTTGCTGTTGTTGTTGGTTCCTGTTGCCTGCTTAATAAATTTTAGTTTGTAGTACTAAGTTTAGCTGTATCCTAGTATTGTAGCTGACCAATTGTGTTGTTATCGTAAATAAATAAATAAATATATAAATGCCATCAATGCCAGCAGTTTTAATGTCTTAAATAATGGTACTACCTTTCACTGTAACCGGAGTGGTCTCAAGGGCACATATGCGGCAACGGCACGTCACGTTTTCTCTAGAATTATATTGTTATGGAAATCCCAAATCCATTCATTCCAATTAATTGATTTTCCCAAATAACAAATTTCCTAGAGAGGGAAAACCCAAGTGCACATTCGTGGCGCGTCATGCAACTGCTGGCCGAGCAAAAAGATTATTGGAAAAGCAGATTAATGGACTAAAAATGAAGCCATGGACTTAGATAATAGTAATTTGCTTGTAAAAATGTATATAAATAAAGTATTTGCGGAAGACATAGTCAGTCCGACAAGAACATTTGAGTCGACAAAGAGTATTAGAGATGAGAGGTCGAGAGTATTGCCAATATAAAACGTAAATAATCCTATTCCTAAAGAAATTGATTGTATATAACGAATCTTGAAGTGAAAACGTGCAATTATATTTCTCTTAAAAAGAATATCCGCCATCTATTGATACGAACCGTACCCGAGAAAAGCGAATTTCGTAACAATATCAATGGTCATCGACATTTTAGTCGAAAATTAAACGCTTGTGCTGTGTAAAATGACCATGATAATTAAAGATACTTAAAGCTATATTCCAAGTGCCAATCATATTACAATACTCAACAATGCACCCTTTTCATTGCGTGAGCTAATGTATATCTTACATTTTAGAAAGAGGCTTACTGCCGCAAGCTGTGATGGAGATAAATAGGATATGATCAGAGCACTGTCTGGAAGAAGCTTAACTCTCATTTTGCATGCAATAACTAACTACTGGTCTAGTAACTTTATATCCTTAGATTTGCGATGTATGAAAGCAGTAGTAGACCAATTTCGCCAATATCTGTATTCATAAAGATTATCAACCTCATGGTTGAGGAGAGACTAATAGATTTCTTGAAAATTAGGAGCATTATTCCAGCCCGTTCTTATGCCTATCAAATACGCAAATCTACGAATACGTGCGTTAATGAACAATCTTCTTTCATAGCTAGTTTAAAAAAAGGTGGTACAACGCTTGTTACGCTTTCCTTGAACGTTAGCAAAGCTTACTATCGTGTCAACTTGATTAAGCTTGGCAGAATTCTCTTAAACTTTTCAATTCCTCTTGAAATACGTCTTTGGATACTACATTTTTGGTTCAAGCGTGTGTTGGTAATCGGTACAGACAAAGTTGATATATACGACGGTATCCCAGAAGGCAGTTCCTCAAACCCATACTCTTCAAATGATATACACCTACCTTGCGTGATCTTCAAGATGACAAAACTATATTTTTCTATATGCAGATGATTTCCTAATTGTATCTGCGGATTCATCTTTTTGAGTGGCTGTGAATAATCTCTCGATAAAAGCTACTCTGTTTTCCGATGCATGCGTCGACCTCAATTTATATTTTATCCCCAGCAAAACAAATATTATTTATTTTGCCAAAGGTTCTAAAAACGAAAAAACAGGCTCTTTATCAAAGGAACTAAAGTTAATCAGGTGAAATCTTTTCGTTTTTATTTGTAAAATTTTAAACGACAGCCTAACTATTCGTGTGTATTATGAAAAAGCCTCCAAAGACTGTCAATCTGGATGCTATAGCATCAAACTCGTGACTAGAAATCTTTGTCTGTGTACAAAGTTTTATTCAGGCCTACGATTGAATTGGCACATTCCACATCTTGTAATTTCTTTAAATATATTGGGAAACATATATAAACATTTGCAAATCGAATGTTAAAACGTTGTACTGGATAAACCCTTCAACTGCTCAATATATTCGCAATGTCATCTCTGGTGAATGACCCGTTTCAGAAAGAGTTCTTCTTTGTACTGCCAAGCAGTTAATTAAGGTCAAGATAATGGACCCTTCCTTTTTTCAGAAAGTTATATCTCCCAGCGATACAGTCTCTTGCAGCTACACATGTTGTTATTCAACTGCGTCATATTTTTGACAAAATAAATTCTATTCTTCCCTGGAATTTTGTTGCCAACAAATCTAGAGCCTTCATGGACATTTCTTGAATCGGACTGTACCTCGAAGCAAAATGTCAATTTCTCTTGTATGAGGATCTTATGTCAAGAAAAGGTTCTTCTTTATTACAACAACGCCTATGCTATAATGCCTTTGATATCTATGCCTTTCATGCGGAGGACTTTTATTGAATTGCTTGCTATCAGACATGCTATTAAGGTGGCTATTACCGATGGCATCAAAAAATTTGTTGCTTTTTCGGATAGCAGGTCAGCTCTACTTCTAATAAATGAAAGAGACACAAATAGTCAATATGTGTGTGATATACACAGGATGTTACATGAATCTCAAGTGGATGTCATCTTGTCTGAATACCTCGTCGCTGCGGCTTTTTTATTAAATGAAGAAGCGGATTTTCATGCAAAAAGGGCTCATATTTATGGGACAATTTCGTCCATCAAATATACTCCCATTGAAGCAATATGGGCAATTTGCAACCACATCTTTCAATAAATAAATGATGAATTTGAAGAAATTGCGCGTGTTAAATCCAATTGCCTTTTCTGTAAAATAAATCCCACATTTCAATTTAAACCCTTTTCAGAGGCTTCCTTTAACTCGTGGGAAATCACAATTCTTTATAAACTCATGAGTGGTCACGATAAAGTATATATAAAAAGTGGTTATGATAAAGTATATACAAAAAAAATAATTGTAATAGTAGCGAGTCCGCCGAGCATGTAATTTTTAGATGTCGCAGGCTTGATGGTACTAGAGACGCTTTTGGCTTCTTCAAATTATATGGGGGTCTACTCGATCTTTTTGCAACAAAAAATGTACGTCATCTCGGGGAACTAACTTGTTTTATTAGGAAAACAAATTTATCTTCTTAATGCATAATAAATTTTCTCATCTTATCTTTATAGCATTCGTTTTTTGTTTTCAGCCATAGTTTGCAACGCCCTTTCATCATCACTTTCAACAGCTCAACATTCTACATTCTACATTTGTTGTGTTTTATATACGTTTCTTGCTAATAATTACTACTGTTTGTTATCTGGACACATAAGCCACAAATTTATTAGCTTGCTCCTTCTTAACTCAATACCCCAAAAAAAAAAAATAATAATACGTTTCGAAATCATTTGGATTACGCAAGGATGATTCCATTTCGTATGTAATGGATGCCATCCCGGGAAACGCTTACCAAAATTCTAAAAATTAAAGAAAACTTAAAATATTCACTTTTTTTGTTTTCTTTCTAAATTAAAAATAAAAACGAAATCACAAAATTGTTGATTCATTTTCTTCTTCTGTGGATCAGCGAATCGACAACGGCGAGTTAAGTAAAAAGGATTCTTTATGAAAACAAGTTTCTTCGTTTGAATTTCAATAAAGTTGAGAGATAGCTTGATATCCGCTATTTAATTAAAATCGTTTTCATTCGTTTCATTCGTTTTTCTTTATTTTATTTTGTTATCTAGACTTCTGGGGCAAAATATTCGGGGATTTTCTTATCTTCAAATGATTATAACACAGCGCAAAGAGAATTTCGTAGTGGAAGAAGTGTTGAAGTACAAGTGCAAAGTTGCTGAAATTGCAATAACGTAATATCTCACTTGCAATGAAAATCGTTAAATATTTGTATAAAAAGAATACTGTCTCTTCTTATTATTTATTTATTTTTTTACGAAAGCGGAAAAAATACGTATTAACACAAAAAAGACAAGTCAGGAAAAAATCAGCTGCACCTTATTTTTATACTAACTTGTTTGGCATATTTCATCACTTCAGCATACACGTTGAGAGGCAGCGGTTAGCACTTTATGCGTTTTAGTTTGTTTGGCGTATAATGTGCAACACACCTTCATATATTGTGTTTCGTTTTTAATATTGTATGACGTTCAACACATGCAAATATTGTGTTTGTTCTTTACTCCCTAATTTTTTTGCTACTCATGTTCACGTTTTAAACAAATTGAAAAAAGAGTTTCTCTTTACATTTTCTTGAAATTGCTATTTTGAGTACTAAGGACTTCAACGACATTGGAATTTTGATTGCTCGTGCAAACGGCACTTTTAATTCTTGTGTATATTATTTATACTTATTGATCCTATACTATTATCTAAATGAATAATAGCTGCTTTTTTTTTGGGCATATAAGCCACAAACCTATTGGTCCATCTCTTGTCAACAATCCAAAAAAAAAAAAAAAAAAAATAACTGCCTTTCGCTTTTTTTGTAGTCGATGTACTCAATTAAACACATTAATTAATTATTTCAGTTTTCATTTTTTTAGAAATAATTCGTCTATATTATTAAAACCAATCAGCTTTGCAACTCTGCATTTTTACGGGATTGTTTCAGCTATTTGTCAACGATTGTGTTTTTTTCGTTTCCATAACCAAAGGTTATTACGTGCATTTAAAAAAATTAGTAAAAAATATATTTTTAAATCCTTAAATTTTATGTTGAATTTTTTCTGAATTGCTTGTTGTTTTTCATATTTTTTTAAAAACAGAACGCTGCATTGCACCACATACCGAAAAGTTGCTAGTTTGTTGGGTTGTACTGCTGCTTAACACGGAAATCAATAAACGACAAAACAATATTGAAAAGAAACTTGCATAATGAAAATTTGGACGTCAGAGCATACCTTCAATCATCCGTGGGAAACAGTAACACAAGCTGCATGGCGAAAATATCCGAACCCGATGACACCGTCAATCCTTGGCACCGATGTTGTCGAACGTAAAGTAGTTGATGGAGTATTACACACGCACCGCTTGGTACAATCAAAATGGTATTTTCCGAAATGGACCCATCAACTAATAGGCTCTGCTAAGATTTGTTTTGCTAGCGAGCGTTCTACAGTAGATCCAAACAAACGACAAATGATGCTGAAAACTATTAATTTAACATTTTGTCGACACATTTCTGTAGATGAAGTGCTATATTATGAACCTCACCCCACAGATCCGGGGAAAACGCTCTTAAAGCAAGAGGCTTCAGTGAGTGTACGTGGTGTTCCACTATCTCATTATATGGAGGACTTATTAACATCTACAATCAGTAAAAATGCTGGTAAAGGTCGTCAGGGATTGGAATGGGTGATAGGACGAATTAACTCCGAGGTGATGGGAATTGCCGAGACAGCTGCTAAAAGCACAGATGATCTTATCTTGTCTACGCGGCGTTCTCTCGACGATATGACCGAGAGTGCGCGCAAAAGTATGGATGAAATCCACGCGCAAGCCGCCAAACATATGCACATTTAGATTTACAACAATCAAATATTAAAAGACCAAATCCAAAGGGAAGATGAAATGAAAGGGAAATGGAATAAGGCTAAAAACAGCATACATAACATAATCAATGTACATGTGTTTGCGGTTTTTGAAGAATGATTGTGGAACGTTTCGCTAGCTGATTCAAAGCTCTTTATGTGAATGCTTTTCACACAGGAATATGTTGTTTGATAATGCTCAAAATTTATTCGCCTCTTATTTAGTTAATTATGTATTGTATTTTTATTAGCATATTTGTCGTCCAAATAAATCATTCATAACTTTTTATATAATTGGGCTTGATAACGAATATAGGGCGTTTCACAATTCGCATGCAATTGTTTAGAGTGCATATCTGTTAAGTGAGCTACCCTACTAATATGTATAATATTTAATTTAAATATAAAACTCTATTATGCGAAGTTTAAAATCGTTTTTATCTATATGTCGTAGAGTAATGGCGAGTTGATAGAAGAATAATTGTTCTGAACATAGCTGTTGCGTGAGGAAATAACACGAAGTAAAAAGTTGATGTATATTTAGATTCAACAATCTAGTTAAGAAGGAGGTAGTCAAAGCTATTTCAAAAAATTATATATTCCTTGTACAATTTACATTAACATAAAACAATTCGATTAGTTTCGGAAGCGTACATTTTCTTATTGTGCACTTAACTAATACAATATTTTTACTGTATGTGCATACATATATAAACAACGTAAAAATACCTTTATATATACGATATTGAATAGTGGCTTGTTACTCTGGTGCCAAGCGTTTCGTTGATGTATAGCGCTTATATTATTTCGCACTTAAGTTTACGTTTGCGTACGTGCATATATGAGCACAGGGATAGTGTCATGAAGACAAGTCAATAAACATTACCAGCTATTGTGCGGTTTATTTCCATAAAGTCACAGGCACTTACAATTTTTACTAACTTTCCCCCCACTACAAACAGCTAGCAAAATTCAGCGTTAAATAGTATGTAATGAAAATTTAATGAACGAGTAAGGAAATTAAAAATGATTGTAGATATCTGTACGTAATTATTACAAGGAATAAAATGTATTGCTGCAGGATGCTCATGTGTATTAAGTAACCATTGATTTAAGCAGGACGTAGATTCACTTGCTCCATACACTTGGTACATACTACACAACTCGTATCATAATTTTATACAATTCGATAGCTTCTCGTTTACAATTTTGTGGACTAAAGTATTTTAATACATAAGAAAGAAAAGTATTAAGAATATAAATTTTTTTTGTGAAAAGCTTCTGGTGCTAGAGATCTGAATACTGACTTTCGCTGCCTTTAATTTGCCTTTAAATTGTAGGAGATTGAAACATTGACTTCTTGGTTTTGTTAAATAACACTTCTTCTCCACCCTCTCTGTTTTTGCAGGAAAAAAATACAAGAAACCGACAACGGAATAGATCTTTAAAACGAGTATAAAACCTAAAGAGCACTACTTTAGGTTCTCTTAATATTCGATTAGCTATCCATTTCGCTGACATTCAAATTTAGCGAAGTATTCTTAGTAGCCAAAACAAAGACAAAATCGAAAAAGTTTTAAGATCATTACTTCCGAAATAGCTAAAAATATAGTCTACTTTTTGCTTTCTTTTGGTGGCCTCACAAATTGCTTAAGCTAATTTTTTGTAATAATAATATCAACAAAAGACGACATTTCCCATATTTGTTAGCATAATAAAATAACATTGTAATTACAAACAAAAAGAATAATAGAATTCTTCCGTCTAGTTGATATATATAAAAATTTCAATGAAAATAGAGACAGTAACATAAAACTTAGAGACAGCGAAGTATATTTCGAAAGTTGTCTTTGATAAAAATACACATTTTTCTTATCTTGTATCTCTTAATTAAGTTTACAAAATAAACGTGCTTCAAAGTGCTCACTATTAGAGTCACATTAAAAATTGCGTGGAGTGTGCGTTAAGAAGAGAATAATGTACTCTTGAATGGAAGCGCACCATGAAAGTAATTGTAAAGTGTTTTAAATAGAAAGTATATAATAATAATAAATATGTAACTTGTTTGTGATATTTTTTTTTATGAAAGCGCGAATTTATTTCTTTTACTTTCATTAAAAAAAGAAATAAAAGAAATTATCAGTATGCTGCCGAACAAATCAAACATTCTGAATTATATTGACTAGTTCCATCTACTTTTTGTGGTCCCTCAAATTTTGGAAAGCTTGTGCTGCAGGAAGTTTCTGCATCCATTCATATAATTTTATATATATATATATATGTAAATATATATATATATATATATGTTTATTAAATGTAAATCTTTAATCTTCATAGAGATAACCCGTTCAGTTAGGAACTGATTATAAACATACGAGAGAATTAAAAAAACACCAAAGTAATATGATTGCAAATAAATCTGTTTTCCTATAATCTAGTTTCGCACTCAACACCAGCGATCAGCATTATCATTCCAATTTTGTACTAGTTAGCAAACAGAGCGATTCTAAACAATGGCAATTCTACGCTTCTTTACTATTGACACCGATATAGCAGCCCATCGACAAAAAATTTTAAAACAGTTACAAAACGTACGTTAAAATTGTCTTAAAGAATTTTCTGTGGACTTTTTTTGCAATTATAATTAACTCATAAGTCGTTTTTCTAGAATTTTCCAAATGTTGCAACTTTACAAGCGGAAAAATGTTATCATGTTGAGACTTCAGTTCCAATACAAAACAAATCAAAAGCTGAGTCATTGCTAAGGTGGTTGCTTAAACACCCACAAGGTGATAGGAGCAGTTTACACTTGCAGTCGCTGTTGCCTGCTGGCAAAAATGAGACTATTCTTATTGAAATTGGTCCGCGGTTCAACTTTTCAACTCCTTTCTCTACTAATTGCGTGAATATATGTCAGAATGTGGGGCTTACACAAGTTATACGATTGGAAAGTTCTGTTCGTTATCTGATTGGTTATACCGGAAATATTCCGGATACTGATAAGTTAATGGAACTGTTAAGCGATCGCATGACTGAATGCCGTTATACTAGAGATAATCTGCCTATAAACAGTTTCAACGAGCAATTGCCACAGTCTCAAGAATCTTGGTATTCTGTGCCAGTGATGGAACGAGGTCGAAAAGCTTTGGAAGAGGTCAATGACAAATTGGGCTTGTCTTTCAGTGATTGGGATTTAGAATATTATACAAATCTTTTTGAGAAAACTTTGAAACGAAACCCAACCACTGTAGAACTATTTGATTGTGCTCAAAGTAATAGTGAACATTCCCGTCATTGGTTTTTCCGTGGCAAAATGATAGTGGATGGAATTGAGCAGCCGCAATCTTTGATACGCATGATTATGGGTACTCAGTCCCATACTAACGCGAACAATACTATTAAATTTAGTGACAACAGCAGCGCCATTAAGGGTTTTAAGCATCTCACCATTCGACCGCAGCGCTTTGACGGCCCAGGAGCAATAGCAGTACAATCAGTAGAATCAGATTTGATTTTCACCGCTGAAACCCATAATATGCCAACGGCTGTAGCCCCATTTAGCGGCGCAAGTACTGGCACTGGTGGTCGTTTGAGGTTCGTTTGTAAAAGTAGGTAAAATTTTTTTATTTTTCCTTTTTCTTTTTTAGGGACGTTCAAGGAGTTGGCCGCGGTGGCTTACCAATTGCCGGAACAGCCGGTTATTGTGTGGGCTGTCTTAATATACCCGGTTTTCCCCAGTCTTATGAAAATCCGAATTATGTCTATCCCTCCTCGTTTTCAAAGCCTCTAAAGATATTAATTGAAGCTAGTAATGGGGCTTCTGACTACGGTAACAAATTTGGCGAGCCTCTTATTACTGGATTTGTGTGCTCGTATGGCCTCACTAATGCTCAAGGTGATCGGGATGAATACGTGAAGCCGATTATGTTTAGCGGTGGCATGGGTGTGATGGAGTCTTCAATGAGACAAAAACTTGATCCAAAGCCTGGTGAGATAGTTGCGTGCTACTTTCTTTTCGATTAGGTTGCAAATTTTTTTTAAGGTATGTTGTTGGCAAAAATTGGAGGTCCTGTTTATCGCATCGGAGTGGGTGGCGGTGCTGCCAGCTCTGTGGAAGTGCAAGGTTCCAATGATTCCGCTTTAGATTTTAATGCCGTTCAGCGCGGAGATGCCGAGATGGAAAATAAATTAAATCGCGTTGTGAGAGCATGCATTGAAATGGGCGATCGGAATCCGATCTTAGCTATACACGATCAGGTAGAGCGTCGAAGTATCCTTTTGTTGAATAATGTAAATATGGGTGCTTTTTAGGGAGCGGGCGGTAATGGCAATGTTCTAAAAGAATTAGTTGAGCCTGGGTTTGCTGGTGCGATAATTTTCTCCAAGGAATTCCAATTGGGCGATCCCACTATTAATGCTTTGGAGTTGTGGGGAGCTGAATATCAGGAGAACGATGCTATTTTATGTAGTCCGCAAGACCGCACTTTGCTGGAGACTATTTGTGCACGAGAACGTTGTCCCATATGTTTTGTTGGAACTGTAACGGGGGATGGACGCGTTAGTCTTTTGGAAAGTTCTGCTGATTTTGATAAGGCTTTAAATCCCAAAGTGAATCGTACGGACTTTGGTCCCATGCCATTTGACTTGGAACTCAAACATGTTTTGGGGGAAATGCCTAAACGTGAGTATCATCTTCAACGTTTGGCAACTCATCTGCTGCCATTGCAACTTGAACACAAATTTGATTACGCCGGTAGTCTAGAACGTGTTCTGAGTTTAGTAAGCGTAGGAAGCAAGCGTTATCTAACCAACAAAGTCGACCGGTGCGTGAGTGGCCTGATAGCGCAACAGCAGTGTGTAGGCCCGTTACATACACCTTTAGCCGATTTCGCTTTAGTAGCTGTTTCTCACTATAGCAAAGAGGGCTTGGCTTCTTCACTAGGAACGCAGCCAATAAAAGGTCTTTTAAATGCTGGCGCCATGGCGCGTATGTCCGTTGCTGAGGCTATATCTAATTTAGTGTTCGTTAAGATTACTGAGCTGGCCGATGTTAAGTGTTCGGGCAATTGGATGTGGGCTGCTAAATTGCCTGGTGAAGGCGCACGCATGTTCGACGCATGCCAAGAAATGTGCAAAATAATGAAGGAACTCAAAATTGCCGTCGATGGAGGAAAGGACTCTTTATCAATGGCTGCTAAAATAGGTGAAAAGACAGTTAAATCACCGGGAACTTTAGTAATTTCGACCTACGCTCCCTGTCCTGATATAAACGTTAAGGTTACACCTGATATCAAAGGTCCAGCGCACGGGCTAGAAACAGTACTCTTGTGGATTAATATTGAAGGTAAATTTCGCCTAGGTGGAAGTGCTTTAGCTCAAGTCCACAGTCAACAAGGCAATGAATGTCCTAACGTATTACGGACAGATGTACTCAGTAATGCTTTCAAGGTTACGCAAAAATTACTCGCTGAAGGCAACCTGCTGGCTGGTCATGACATTAGTGACGGCGGCTTACTGATTTGTGTGCTGGAAATGGCCTTTGCTGGCTTGTCAGGTCTTCAAGTGAATTTAACGAATGTTGTGGACCAAATCCCACATAAAAGTTTAGATGAAGCTAGTAGAGCTATACAGAATCCCGAATTGGCTATACTGTATGCTGAGGAATGCGGTTGGGTTCTTGAGATACATCCTTCCAATTTATCGGAAGTCCAGGCAGCTTTTAGCGCAGCTTCTGTTCCTAACTACGTGATAGGTTGCGCTAAAGGATACGGGCTGGATTCGACGATTAGCGTTTCAGCAAAAGGAAGAACTCTACTTCACAGTAACGTGAAAACACTTTTCAAACAGTGGGAGCGTATTAGTTTTGAATTGGAGAAATTACAAACAAATACGGATTGTGCCATAGAAGAATTCAACACTTTGGATTATCGCACAGGGCCGAAATATTTTTGTGACGTAGATCTCAATTCAGAATTAATACTGAAACGTGCCACTCGTTCGATCTGTGTGGCAGTATTACGTGAAGAAGGTGTTAATAGCGATCGGGAAATGATGGCTAGCTTATTAAAGGCGAATTTTGAAGTACACGATGTTACTATGTCTGATTTACTTGAAGGTAAGTTTTGTAGAAAGAGTCCTTACTTTTCAATAACATGTTCCCTTCAGTGAAAACTACTTTGGATCGCTATCGTGGAGTGATATTCCCCGGCGGTTTTAGCTATGCTGATACCTTAGGTTCCGCTAAGGGATGGGCTGCAAACATAATGTTTAGCGAGAAGCTAGCTCCACAATTTCAAACTTTCAGGCAACGCAAGGATACTTTTTCATTAGGGATTTGCAATGGGTGTCAATTAATGAGTTTAATCGGTTGGGTTGGTTCCTTTGATGAGAGAACTGTTAAACAAATAATAGATGTGCCTGATGTCGCTTTATTGCGTAATAAATCGGAACGTTTTGAATGCCGCTGGGCAACTTTACGCGTTGCGAGTAGCAAAGCCATGATGTTAAGAAAATTGAATGGTTCAGTACTCGGGTGCTGGGTTGCTCATGGTGAGGGCCGTTTCTCTTTCCGTACACGTGAAATTTTGCACAACATTAAAGAAAAACAGTGTATAACTTTACACTATGTAGATGATAATGCGAAGCCTACAGAAGTGTATCCAATGAATCCTAACGGCAGCGTTGAAGGTATCGCAGGTCTTTGCTCTCCAGATGGTCGACATTTGGCTATGATGCCTCATCCGGAACGTTGCCATGAAATGTTTGAGTGGCCTTATATTTCCCCAGGTTTTCAGATTACGAAAGGAGTTAGCCCATGGCAAGTCATGTTTAATACGGCCAACGAATGGTGTACCGCGGAATAAAATATTCGAAATATCTTTTTTTTTATCTTCCTATATTGTAATAAATATTTTTTATATTATTTTTAAAAATCCTCATATTTCATACTTTTTAATGCCAGCAGGTATTATTACATTTGATAAATACTATAGAAGTATCCCCTGGAGATCGCAAAAGGTATACATAAACTTTTGATGAATACAAATATCACCATCGATTTAGTCATGCTTCCCCAATGAAATATACGATGTAAAAGAATTTTCACTTCTTTTTTGGCAATTTAGGGTAGATTAGCGACCAATGCGTCTAAAATAAATAAGTCAAGTTATTATTATCTTATATTACAGTAAAAATTTCGCAATTTTCTACCTTTTTCGCCTGATTTCTTTAAATTCTTTTTACTTATAACATTTAGTTACAGCAACAAAACTGAGGTGTGAGTTATTATATATTAATTCTATTTCGTAAACACAATTACCAGGATTGGGCATTTCATTATTACAGTTTGACTGTATTTATTCCAAACAAGAATGTATGAACTGGGAATTTAACAGAGTTGTGTTACCTAGTCGTGTTATGTATGTTATATAATAAGATGCAATAAATTGCAGTGATTTACATTCGTACTTTATTTGTGCGTTTAGCTAAAACTTCAAAGCCATTTCAATTTTTTGAATTCCAAAATTTTCATCAGTAATCGAATATTGTATGTATGTATAATTGCATAAGTGTTTGTTAAAAAAACAGGAACAAACCGGCTTTTTAGGTAATCATTACTTTTGCAGAATACTCGATTGCAAAATGAACCGAATACTCAATCGCTTATTTGATATAACGTAAGTATATACAAAATGGCATCATTTTCTAAGTAGTGGAGTAAAATGAAAATCTTTATTATCTCAATATTATTTGTTACACGCAATATACTTGTGAATCTGGGCGAATGCCTTTGGTCCGATTTAGTTAATTTAGACCTAATTTAAACTTAACTAAAAGCTCCGTTATTATGCGCCTAAAATTTAAACACAACGAGTTATAAGGGATCAACGTCGTGGTGGCGACGGCCAACGTCTGGCGGGGACCATCGTAGTTAAGATTGGATAAAAACAGACTTTGCCATTCATAAGTAAAATATATATATATATTGTATAGGTACTTAAAAGTTTAAGAAATTTCCAAATAAAACTTAATGTTTTCTGTAAACATTTCTTATGTTATTTATCGCAATCGCAATTGATGCAAAGTGCTCTAAAATTTACGACATTGTAGGCATCCATTATAAATTTCCTTACGGCCCTGCTTATCAAATAGCCTTTCAAGCATCAGTGCCACAACCCACTAATTCCCATATATTTGAAGCATATTTAGGGGCAGACAAGTTGTTAGAAAAATCTAACAAAATTTCTCTCAATTAGATTTATAAACCTCTTAATATGTTTTTTGCAAAGACGTCAAGATATCATAAGATTTAATGTGTTTGTGTGCACATCCAAATGCGGTTATATAAGTATGTCTTCAAGTATTTAGATGGATACTTACACTTAGTTTTTCATTTGAAAGTATAATAAACAACAGAAGAAAAATTAGAAAGAAAATAATCAAACAGGAGGTAAAAAAATATATATATATATATTAAACTACAACAACAATAAGAAAATGTAGAACAGTGCAATACACAATTTTTAAAATTTCTTTTCCATTGTTTGTTTCAGGCAGGTATCAGTAAAGTTTTGAGATTTTCGTTCTCTCCTTCTGCCTGCCAGCTTATCTTATATTTTTCGCTATCGGGCACCAATTTTTAATTTGTTTTCTTTATTACTTTTAAATTATTAGTAACTTGTTTTATTTTGCCTTGATAAACTCAAAATCAAATGATAAATGCACAAAACAAAGCGAGTATCCTCCACTCGTTACGATGCATCGAATCAACACCTTCAGACTTAGTGTTCACTTTCGAACATATTCCACGGCTTTTGCGCAGTTTTCCAACGCCTATTGAACAAGATTTTGTCGAGCGTCCAATACGCTATTCTTCGAAACTCTGTGCGAGTAGTCTTAAATTTTATAATTTATTTCATCTTAGAGCCATGGGCAACGTATTTACACTCACGTTCTAATTGGGTTTAAGAAAACCGATATTGTCTCGGTACTTTATATCGTAACTCTAATGCATGTGCACTTCTAAAAAGATATTTATTTAAGATGTGACTGGACCCGGAAATCAATAAGTGCCTTATTTTAATGAATAATTGCATGTGTTGGTATGACGGTAATAAACAAACGTATAAAAATAATTAGAAGACAAAGACTCATTACAAGGGCTTTACGATAATTCTAACACGTGATAAACCTTTGCATCGCAATCATTTATATGTGATTGGGGATATTTTTTGCCATTAATTGTATGTTCCTTTTAAAAATTCCGGAAATAGATGTCGAGATGCTGTTCATGTTTGCTTTGCAAGTTTACTTAAACTTCGATATGGAAGTATCGGCCGCGGCACCGTTTGCTTACCACCGCTCAATGCAACAAAAGCGGTTTTCGTTTCCTTTGTTTTTGTTGCAACATATTCAATGTGCCCAATGGCGTGTCCGTAGAGCTCATAGTTTTCATTAACTACGGAAAAAGAAAGCCATTTGTATAAGATAAACTATTTATGGTGGCACTTTAATCGATTTCCCATTAACGGGAAATAGAGGAGAGTGGAGAGGGACTAATTTGTGGCTTATATGTACAGATAATAAACAATCGTAAGAATTGTATATAAAACACAACAAAAAAAGCGGCCATAATAACTAGGTCGATATCTGTGTGATGTGTGTGTGTATGTAATTGTCGATTGTTGGGTTGTTAAAAGTCGTGAAAAAATAAGAAGAAAAAAGAAACAGTGTTGTAAACTTTGGTTGAAAACAAAAAACAAACGTTATAAAGATAAAATATGATGAGAAAATTTATCATGCATTAAAAAGATAAATTCGCTCTTCTAATAAACCAAGTTAGTTCCTCGAGATGACGTATTTTTGCTGCTACAAAGAGATCGAGGAGACCATCATATAACTTGAAGAAGCTAAAAGCGTTCCTAGTACCATCCAGTCTGTGACATCTAAAGATTAGATAAATCTAAAATAGGAATTTCGTGAGTAATAAAATCTAAAATAGGAATTTCGTGAGTAATAAAGATCAAGAAAGTGAGAGAAGCTTCAAAAAACGGAATTTCGTGAATAACAAAATCTAAAATAGGAATTTCGGGAATTTTCGACGAGCCAAAACGCCAATCCACTGATGGTGGATATTGGAATATCTTTACTTTAATAACTTACAACTGGTATTTCGATTTAATACTTAGGTTATAATATCGAGGTATAACTTGCAAAAGACTTTTGTTTATTGAAATTATATGTTTCTCCTTATAACACTGTGTTTTGTTGCTTGTCCTTCAATTTTTCATATTCATTTGACCATAAGGGATCATATTCATCTACGAAATCCCAATCCTCTGTTTTCACATTCTCCAGAGATGGCACTAAATGCTGGGCGGTTATCACCGGTTTTATATCGGCAGGTTTAACCAAAACTGTTTCTTCCACATTTTGAGTTTTTTTGGCTTTCAAATTTACCACGGGAGTCATCAACTAATAAAATCACATTAAAAAAAGTTTAAAACTACTTCATACACATAGAATACCCACCGCCGGTTTCTTGGGCATTTCTTTAGGTTTGGGTAGTTGGGCTTTTTTAATAGCCAATTGCGTCTGCAACATTTTAATGCCTGAAGAAGACCATCCATCAATTTGTGAGGCTTTTGGTTTTATATCAATATCGTCGTATAAATCCATGATTAGGCTTTTTATTCCCTCTCTTTTTTTTGAGATGTTGCCTTCAAATGAGCTAATCCAATTCTTAAACAGAAATGAATTACTGAAATAATTAAATGCTTATTTTAGATGTTGCTAACTTTAACAATCAAGGTTTTTAAAATTATTGTCTAAATCATGGACGGGCTGCTTTTCGCTCAAAGGAGGCAATTTTAATTTTCATATCACGCCACAACAGGTTGAATGGATTAATAAGCAGATCAAAATTAAAATATGTAATAAACACTTTTATTATTATCATATAATAAAATACACTAAACGCACTCTCAACGGAATGGTTTCAATCAGGAATCTTGTGAAAATAATTTTAATTTTGCTATAAATGAGAGAACATAAACAGTCCCTCTTCTTGTGATGATAAATTAAATTAACTTAAATTTGACAATATATATCAAGTGTATACATAATATAATTAACTACTTTTGCTACAACCGATATGACGCATTTGTATGACGTAACTTTTTTACAAAATACTTCTTAAATTTTCCTTTATCTAAAATACGCTTTATTTCATAATTTATTCGTTTTAATAATCCAACGTTTTTTCCTGTTTCCATCGGTTATGATATTGACAATTTTGTCCCACTTTACATTTCGTTTTTACCAAATTTCTCGAAACCTTAAAAAAATCTTTGCAATTCCTCGATAATTTCAAATCCATCATGTATTCCTCGAAGAAAAATTAAGTTTTACATTGTGGTTCTTTTCACAAATTAAGTACTTAAATGTTTAAGCTTGTTGTCCAATGAAAAAAAAAAATTAATTGTTGACTCATATCAGTAATATCACATGATTCCTCCAAAGACAAAAATACTTACCGCATTCCAATTTTAATTGGTCACATAATTTATTGGCAATATTAACAATACGTCTCACAAGAGTTCTTCGTGAGAAACTAACTTTTTTCAAACGGCATTTTGTTAATAGGAACTTATAATTTCGCAATATCTGACAAGCATTCCTTAAAAAATTTTTCGTCAAAAATTAGACCCTCAGCAGACTCGACAACATTGCAAACTTCACAAATATCACATGGTATAGCACGAATCATTTTTAAATATACTTTATCATAAGTGTGACCCCCCATCAGTCTATAAAGAATTGTGATTTCCCAGGGATTAAAGGAAGCCTCTGAAAAGGGTTTAAATTGAAATGTGGGATTTATTTTATAGAAAAGGCGATGGGAGTTAACAAGCGCAATCTCTTTAAATTCATCAGTTAGTTGTCGAAAGGTGTGGTTGCGAATTGCCCGTATTGCTTCGTTGGGTGTGTACTTGATGGACAAAATTGTCCCATCAACTGGAGCTCTTTTTGCATGAAAGTCGGCTTTCTCATTTAAACAAAAAACCGCAATGACCAGGTATCCAAACAAGGTGACAGTCATCCACTTGAGATTTATGTAACGTTCTGTGTATATCAATTACATATTGATTCTCTGCATCTCTTTTATTTATTAGAAGTAGAGCTGACTTGCTATCCGAAAAAACAACAATTCTCTTGATGCCATCGGTAATAGCCACCTTAATAGCATGTCTGGTGGCAAGCAATTCAATAAAAGTCCTCCGCCACTTTGAGTCTATGTACTATTTTAGATAGATGCTTCACTGCCGAGAAGCTAGATACATTATGTCCGACGGAACCGTCAGTGGCATATATATCATAGCCATTGTTGTAATAAAGAAGAAGTTTTTCTTGACAGAAGACGCTCATACAAGAAAAATTGACATTTTGCTTTGAGGTAGAGATCAATTCAAGAATGTGAGTGAAGACTCTACATTTTTTGGTGAAAGAATTCCAGAGAGGAATTGAATTTATCTTGTCAAAAATATGACGCAGTTTTTGACAACAGACTGTGTAAAATTAAATAGTTCTTCATCCGGATTTTTGGTAAGTCTTCCGCGGGATAACAGCTAAAACAACATCAGTCTTTCTCCCTACGGAGACAGGATCTGATCCGATTATTGCAGGTAGTGATATATTTGAACATTTTTTTCTGAGTGCCACAGAGAACACTAAGAGATTTGAGGTGGTTAGGGATGAACTTGATTTATCTCGTTCAGCTGATAATTCAATAGCGCTCAGTAAGCAGGTGGTTGATAAGCCTTCTTATTTGAGTGCCAGACGGATTCCAAATTATGAAATTAATTTTTATGACTACATCTCGCAACACAATTTCTTCGTTTTTGGTGAAACTTGTGAAAATGCAGAAGGTATGGGTTTGAATATTAATTCATTAATTAATTATTAATACTGTTCAGCTTTGCTCTGAGTGGGAACAATTTCATTCAAAAATAATGATTTTAGCAAGAAAAACTTGAAAGCGTACATTTCGAGGAAAGATTCCGAATTATTCGTAACGTGCCTATCGAGTATGAGATAGATTGGATTACCAAAAATGCTTTGTCTGTGATGTACCCATCAAGTCGGCCTTTAGGCTACAAAGAAGGAATCCCGTCAAGCGGTATGAATTTATTCCGACAACCGACATTAAAATTGGTTTCAGAGGAAAAGTTCTCGTCAAATCTATTAACTTAATTTTGCAATCTTCCTATGGATTACTTTGTACCGACTTTAAAACCATGTTTTAATTGCTGCAGATGTGGGAATGCGTGGAAGTTTTGCAAAGCCAAAGGAAGAGAGTAGGTGTCTCAATGGTAGTAAGTCTCCTAAGCGTACCGAAAATTGTGAAACGTTAAGGTGCCTGTCCCGTGGTTCGAATGAACACAACACTCTGAACAAGTCTTGCCCGAACATAGGGCGGCAGTTAACTATCAACAAGATTATGACCGTTAGAAATCTTTCCTACAGAGAAGTCAAAGAGAACTTTTCCTTAATCTACATTGAATGTTTGGATGATAATTCTTACGATGAGAACTTCCCTCCATTGGGGAGCTCGTCCACAATTTTGGCTAAGAATGATAATGGGAATGTTAATACGATTCTAACAAAAAAAAATTTGAAGCGGTTGTTAAAAGGAAATCTGTTATTTCCAAATCTTTTCTTCGTTCACCCCCTATTGCGTACACACAATTTGAACTCGGAACTTGACAGATTAATCTTTGCGATTAAAGAATGTATCTGTCCGACGATCCTTCAGAATCTTGTTAAGGAATTTGAAGAAAAAATGTCTTATTGTGCCAATTCTGGCTATGATCAAGCGCTAGTACTTTGAGTAAATCCGCTGGGATGCCGTTTTTATTTAAAATATTATTGATCTTCTTTCCGATTTATTATCAACTCAAGTCTGCTAGAACCAAGTTTTTTGATATTGACTCCTTATCACCTAAACCTTGACAGAAGTCTTCCCCGTCAACAATCTTTCGCAAATGCCAAGCTGCAAGAAAAAAATTGATGTCATGTCCAATGGAGATCTGCAGTTAGAAAGGTGAAAAGTATATATAGAGTTATTGCGATTTAAGAGTTGTGTGGCAATGGAAACTCGCTTTTTTTCTGGAATATCAATGGTCATCGACGTTTTAGTCAAAAATTAAATGGTTGTGCTGTATGGAATGACCATGATAATAAAAGATACTTAGAGATGTTCAAGAGCTATATTCCAGTCAGTCAGATTACAATACCTTTAATTCTTTTTAGTACTCTCAACAATACACCATTTTCATTAAATTTTACATTACAGAAAAAAGCTACCGCTGCAGGTTGTAATGGAGTTAAGTATGATATGGTAAGAGCACTGTGTGGGAGAAGCTTAACTGTTCTGTTGCATGCGATTAATAACTGCTGGTCTAGTAACTTTATACCCTTAGATTTGCGATGTAACAAAGTTTTTCCCATTCCTGAGCAGCCGAAGACTTAAACGCTTTAAATAACTTCAAACCCATTTTGCTAATATCTGTAGTCGTAAAGATTAATCTCATGTTTAAGGAAAGACTAATGGATTTTTTGAAAGCTGAGAACATTATTCCACCTCGTTCCCCTGCGTATCAAAAACGCAAGTCTACGAGAATGTGCATTAATGAACTTTCTCTTCTCATTGCTAGTTTAAAAAAAGCTAGTAAAATAGTTGTCAATGGACATCAACGAAGCCTATGATTGTTTCAACTTGGTTAATCTTGTTAGAATTCTCTTAACATTTTCCTCTCCCTCCTCATTCCTCTTCAAATACGTCTGTAGATAACAAACATTTTATCATGTTGGTAATGGATGCAGACAAAGTTGGGGTAAACGATGGTATTCCACAAGGCAGTTGCTTGAGGCCCATACTCTGAAAACTGTACACAGCTAACTCGCATGATGTTCAATGACAAAACTAATCTTTTTAAATATGCAGATGATTTCTTAATCGCATCTGCGGTTCCGTTTCAGTGGCCGTGAATAATCTCTCGATAAAAGCTAATTTTTTATTCGATCTATGCCTATTTTTGGATCCTGCCCTATGTAAATATTAAACTTCTATTACATTAAGCTGCGTTTTCGGCCCGCTTCCCCATAAATACGCACATGAAAAATATGCGTTTACATAGAAACAAGTTATAATTTTTGTGTTCTATAATAACAATAAGAATTGTGTTAGACAATGTGGTCTTGCCCGAATATAATGTTCTTACTTGTTTTTACTTTAGTTTATTTTCTTTTAGATTGAAACAACCAAAAAAAAAATTTTTCGCTCGTTACTTCTTTTTAAGTTCTTGTTTTTTTTTTCATTAACACATAAACGTGTTGTTTCAAGTGTTAGTTGTGAAGTGAATCCGGCTCAATTTGTTTTTAAGTGGCCACGGAACGAAAAATGATAAGCAATTCAGCTGTGAGCGAAAGGAGCTTCTCATCCGCGCTGAATGGAAGAAAAAACTTTGTTTTTGTATGTTATAACCAGCATATTAAAAAATGAACAAACGAAGTAATCCTAGCTCAAACAATTCAAAATTTATTTATTTTTGAACAACAAGACTCTTAACGTAAAGTTCAGTAAGTGGCGTCTACGTCGCAGTCATCGTCCGTGGCAAACCAATAGTTCGTTTTCTCCATAGTCTTGTCAAAAGTTTCCTAATACCTTATTTAAGTTAACTTGTTAAAATCGCATTTTTCCAGTAAATAGCGTTTAGTTGAAATAACAATTTTTTCATGTAAAAGTAGTTGTACTTGAAATAACACTGTTGACAGTTCACAGTACATATTTTATTTTTACTGAACGTACTTTACAGAATGTGAACTGAACAAAGCCATTCAACTGCTACTACTTTTTATATGAAGAAGAAGAATTTGATACAAAACGTCAACATATATATTGTTCTGGACAATATTTGATCTATGGACAGTAAAGATCCGTTATTAGTTGTTACCGTGCTCCAAGAAAAGGCAGCATCAAAGAATGCCAGCACAAATTCTTTGGACACCGATTCTAAATCGAGTTCAACGGGCTCCAAACATGATGCTGAATTAAGTTCGTCTAGAGACACACCCTTTGCATATTTGGATGGAGAAGAAGATCAAGATCAGAAAAACGATGTGACATATGTTTGTCCCTATCGGGGGCCGACTTATGGAGCGTTAACGATAACTAATTATCGCTTATATTTCCGTTCTTTGCCTTTGCGTGACCATGAGCCGCCGCCTGTTATATTAGACGTGCCTTTAGGCGTTATAGCAAGAGTAGAGAAAATTGGTGGGGCGACATCGAGGGGAGAAAATTCATATGGCATAGAGATATTCTGTAAAGATATGAGAAATTTGCGCTTTGCACACAAGCAACAAAATCATTCTAGACGTACAGTTTTTGAAAAATTGCAATCGTATGCATTTCCACTATCGTACAGCGGCAGGCTATTTGCTTTTGCACATGCAGTAAATAGTACGCAAGTAGGAGAGAATGGCTGGGCGGTGTATGAGCCTTTGGCAGAATTGAGACGCTTGGGTGTTCCAAATGATATGTGGCGTGCAACCAAAATTAATGAGAATTATGCAGTTTGCGATAGCTATCCAGCAGTTTGGGCCGTGCCAAAAGTGGCATCCGACGATTTTTTAAGACGTGTCGCATTGTTTCGTTCTAGATGTCGGTTGCCGGTTTTGTCTTGGATTCATCAAAAATCTCAAGCCGCAATAACGAGATGTTCACAACCTTTAGTAGGGGTAGGTGGCAAGCGCAGCGCGGATGATGAATTATTTCTAAATTATATTATGGAAGCTAATGCTCAGTCCGATAAATTAGCAATTATGGACGCTAGGCCGAGCGCGAATGCTATAGCTAATAAAGCTAAAGGTGGAGGGTACGAATCCGAAGAAGCTTATAAAAGCGTTGAAATACACTTTTTGGATATACATAATATACATGTGATGAGAGAGAGTTTGCGTAAAGTCAAAGAGGTTTGTTATCCCACCATTGACGATTCCAAATGGCTGTCGTCGATTGATAATAGCCTATGGCTGAAGCACATTAAATGTATAGTAGCGGGGGCTGTGCGTATTGTGGACAAAGTTGAAACGATGAGTACGTCTTTGCATAAAATATTTCATTTTAAACTGATATTATTTCACTTTTGATATATTTTTAGGTACGTCGGTTGTGGTGCACTGTTCTGATGGTTGGGATCGTACCGCTCAGGTCAGTTTTATTTATTTTGTTTACATAAATGTCAAGAAAGCACAGAAGTGATGAGCAGAAAGTTTCTTTGAAAAGCGCCATATATAATTGTTATCAGAATTTATAATTAATTAGCAACCCTTAACATCGAAAAATTTGTTTTGCGGTATGAATAACACCTCCATCTCTTATTTATTTGCTCAGCTTACAGCCCTGGCAATGTTACTCCTAGATCCTTATTATCGCACTTTCCGAGGGTTCGAAGTACTTATCGAGAAAGAATGGTCTTCGTTTGGTCATAAATTTCAACAGCGCATTGGTCATGGTGATAATCGACACTCGGATGCCGATCGATCTCCAGTATTTTTACAGTTTATTGATTGTGTATGGCAAGTTAGTCAACAGTTTCCCAATGCTTTCGAATTCAACGAACACTTACTCATAACAATTATTGATCATTTGTATTCGTGTCGTTTTGGAACCTTTCTTTGCAATACAGAATCGGAACGCGTGGCAGAAGGTAAAAACGTTGAGTTAAAGTCTACTTTTATTTTTATATATACTATTTATCTATTTGCAGACATGAAACATAAAACAATTTCCTTATGGACTTTCATCAACAGCTCGATGGATCAATATCTTAATCCTTTATATCCCTCGTTTACTCAAGGCGCCCATCAAACTGTTCTTCGACCTATTGCCAGCATGCGGATTATCAAGTTATGGAAAGGCCTGTACTGTCGTTGGAATCCAAGCATGCGTCCGCAGAATAAAATTTATAACAGAACTCGCGAATTGTTAGTTTTACAGGAACAACTTGTCAAACAAGTTAGCGAGAAACGTATGAAAGCCAATACACGCCAGGCTTAAAAAATAAACCGTAACTTTAGGAAAACTAAAAATTTATTTTGAATAAACGACAAAAATGTTTGAATTCGTTAAAACATGAATTCAAAGCGGTTCAAATGATAGTAAGAAAATTTTGAAACATAGGACAAGCCGTTTAAACATATGTATGAAAGTTTATTATATATATGTTCATATAAAAATATAAATTAAAATAATGTTCAGTGTACTTGGAACGTTTGGATACATCTTTAAAAGTATTACTTTGTCAAATTTGACGTGGCGCCATAGAGCATTGATAAACGAAATAAATGCACTTATCGTCAGTAAACTGTTGAAACTAGAACTTAACTTTGTTAAAATTAAGGAAGATTTTAAAACTATAAAAAGACTATAAAAGACAAGTGATAAGACTAAACTACAATGTGAGTTGGGCTTGCATTTCCAGCATCTGGCCCAATATATGGACATATATGAAATATATTGTCATTACCTTTCCTTTGTACTGGTATCGAGGATATGATATTTTTAAAAGGTTTCTGTAACTAATTAAGTTATAGTTCAATAAAAGCTTTTATAATTATTATTACAATTGAATTTAGATCTGTTTATGTTCGATACTAGTCTCCCTTTCGGTTAGACAATCCTCCAGCAAAAATAAACCGCACATCAGAAATGGTAGGTTACCCAGGATAGAAGCGTTGAATCTTATCTCATCGGCAAGATATTCCGCAGAACAAAAGACCAAAATACCTTGAAAAAAAAGAAAAGGAAACACACTAAAATACTCAAATGAATAAAAGTGACTGAATAATAATAAATAAATGAAAGATGCATATAAATACATCAGGATCGCTGTGCCGGTGTGTTTATATCTGGAAAAGAAAAATATTGTGGTTACTGAATTTTATATATAAACTTACCATTTGACCTATGGAAGTATAGCATTCATTATTGGTGTGGATAATATCGGTAAATGGAATCTGTTATTAGTTTGGTTAATATCGGTAAATAGAAGCACTATTAGTGTGGTTAATATCTGTAAATCTGTTATTAGTGTGGTTAATATCTGTAAATCTGTTATTAGTGTGGTTAATATCTGTAAATCTGTTATTANTAATATCTGTAAATCTGTTATTAGTGTGGTTAATATCTGTAAATCTGTTATTAGTGTGGTTAATATCTGTAAATCTGTTATTAGTGTGGTTAATAACGGTTCGTTGAGTTTATTATTGGGAAAAATCAGCTAACGTCGTTTTGTGAAATTAAAACCAATTTGCAAGCGTTTCAACAAACATCAAAATCAAAACAAAACCCAAAATTATAAAAAAAAATTTTTAAATAAAATTATTAAATAAAATTCTAGTTCTAATATATATCTATTTAATAAAGTGATTAAAAAATTATCTAAAATTCTAGTTATAATAAATATTTATTTATTGAAAAATTAGAATCTATATTTTAACCAGGTCCAATTCAGGAAAGACAAGTGTACTTTAACAATTAAATAAAATGAAAATATTAATTTACTTTACTAATTTAAACAAATAAGAACATATAGTCGGGCAAGTGCGACATTATCAAAATATTTTCCATGCTTTGATATTTGATAGTTTGCATTATTTGTTGGAAAAGGATTTCGATCAATGGTTATGGGGTCAAATGTCAAGTTCGATAGAGTTTTCAATGAAGCCTTCATCCTCTAAATCAAAAGAGATGAGTGTGATAAAAAAAGGAGTTTCTAATTTCCAAGCAGTGCAGAAAAAAAGTGAATTATATTTATTGAACACCTGCACTCATATTCGCGGCATGCAACACTAAGTGTATGTGCGCGGCCATATTTGTATTTACTTGTACATACTTCTTGTTGTATATTAGCGGACAATTGTACTGCACTTTTATTCTAACCTAAAATAGAAGTAAGCAAATAAGTAATATATAAATATGTTTATCATTAGTATTATAGTTGTCTTTACTCTACTGCATTTCACACACGATTTCTCCTTTTTCCTGTGATGGGCGGACCTTTCGTATTCTAAATTAGAAAAAATAAGTAAACAATGTATAAATATATTTATTTTGCAATTAACGCATTTTGGACGCATAATATATTTTCATGTAAGGAATGTCCAGAATAAAGTATAGATGCATGAAATAAATGAATGTAGTTACTGTTAATTTTTTACAATTTCTTTATATACCTTAAATTTAGTTAACACGATAGTAGTTTTTAATACCATATAAAATTTTATTTGATATTTCCCTTTTTTATTTATAATATATTCGTATTTTTTTGGTAATTCTTCACTCGATTTCAATTTTTCACCAAGCTCTTTGTGCACTTGTAAAATGGCTTTGGTTTTTCACTAAAATCCGTTAGCTGGCTTTTTCCTTTACCAGGTTAGATAGCACACGGATTGAAGTCATATAGAGGGATAAGTGAACATGCAGGTATAATAGCATTCCGTTTGGAAATGAAAAGTGAAAAGTAAATTGCAACACTTAGTTTATACATAAACGGCGTATAGTTAAATTGTACTAAAATGATTTAATGCAAAAAGTGTTCACTCAATAAATGAACCCAAAAAAAGACGTTTAGTAAGGAATCGACAAATTATTTCAAAATTTTGATCTTGCTTTTCGAACAACTGCATATTTCTTTTTTTTTTTAGAGATTTTAAAAAATCTTTGTTTACCTTTAAGCGAATCCTTATTTATGATCAAATAAACTAAAGTTATTTATTTGTTCAATAAATATACCATGTAATTCATTTACATTTATCACACAATCAAATTATTAGAAAGCGTTGAGTTTTCGTACAGATTTCGTATCTGATTTCCTAGAGTTTCTTCTTCTTATTGCTTTGCACTTTGCCATACTTCTTGTTTTTTCAGTTTAGCGAGACGCCTGTACGGATTATCTTTCTTAACAGAGACGCCTGAATAGCGTTGCCATTTTTTCTCATATAATAGAGAGTAATTTTAGGTAAAATGCCAGCTATCCGAAGAGAATAAAAATCGGAAAATTGACATCTGCTTACATTTATTACTTTGCATTATTAGGTCATATAAAAGGAAAGATTGTGTTCAAATTAGTACTAACGGTGAAACATCTAAGACCACCATTGATATCCGTTATAAAACAGAATATCCTTGCCTAGAAAGCGATATTATGCGTTTGTTGGGATTGGAAAGAAATCATCTACTGACGAAACTGTTGCATCTGATGCATCTGATGTCAAGCCTAATTAGTCAAACTAAGTGCCGCTTTTGAGAAAGAAAGCTATCTACGGGCAAAGGATCCCGAAAAATGGTTTGCTCCAAGATGAACGTTCACCCGTTCTACCGGCAAAGGATCCCGAAAAATGGTTTGCTCCAGTATGAACGTTCACCGTTCACCCGTCTCCTGCAAAAGAAATCAAGATAATGATCCTTAACTTGTGTGTTGTGAACTCCTCACTTGCATAGATTATTGTCCGCACATCCTACTATCCTACTGTATCCTACTGCATCCTACTGGCTTTAAGTTAATCGCTCATATTTGGCGAATAAGTGGTCCACAAAAGTTATAGATGTGCGAAATTGACTATTTCACCTCGAAACTTTGAAGTTTCTACTTCGAATAATATAATAAAAAATATGATTTGCGAAAGTGAAGCCAAGTTAAAAATGCTTCTGTATGAATTTTGGTTGACATGCAAGCCTATTCTGTAAATAACTTCACGAACGCGCTACTTTCTGTTAAGTAACATCACGAACGCGCTACTTTCTGTTAAATAACATCACGAACGTGCCGCTTTCTGTTAAATGGCAGCACCAACGTGTGCGTGTGTTAAGTGAAAAAAAAAAATCAGTGCTGCCAACACCATACAAGCTAGCCGCCATTCCACAAAAGCGGCTGTGAGTCCCACATTAGCGGCTTTAAGTTCCACATTGGTTGAAAAAAGGAAACTCAAAGTAATAAAAAGTGCCAAAAAGACGAAATTTCTCTCCCAAAAAAAATTGCTATAGTAATAAATAACAAAAGTAGTAAAGCAAGTAAATTTGTCTTAAAAAGTTTATAAAAACAATGTAGAGAGCACAGAGTTGCTTTCAATAAATTTCCTCAAGAGGTCTGCTAAATGAGAAATTTCCTTACGGAATCTGTCAGAGTGGTACAAATCCCCGCTTAGATGAATTAGATATTTCCCCACGCAGTCTGTTAAATGAGAAATTTAGTTTTTATCGAGCGAAAATCCCCAGTATTATTAAACTCGCTGTATATGAAAAAACCGTTCTCGCTCAACAACGTATAAAATGTCATATACTCAAATATCGCGAATACCCGTTTTGTCAATCATTAAATTAATTCTGGAAACAGTTGTCTTCAATTCAACAAAAGCTGTTGTAGTTTCGATGAAAATGAACAAAACCTACAATTCGCTACTACATCGAAATGAGCAAAGGCTACAACTTGTTTTATGAAAATAAACAAAATCTAAGAAAAATTCTTTCCGCAATATCTTTATTTTGTTTATGTTTCTGTGGCACGTGTTTCATCCTGCTGTATGGAATGTTTTACTAAAAACTCGATATATGAATGGCTGCATATTGATTTATGTTATTAGTGAAATTTAAAAAAAAATTTATTTTAAAAATAGGAAAAATTACCCTGCGATATTTATTGTAGTTATCAATGCATCTGGGATAAGTATCGAAAAGTTGTTGTTTAGTAACAACCGCTAATTTGGCTGATGAATTAGTGTCAGCCAATTCACTGCCTGATTCACCCAAATCCGATTGAAGATGAAGGACCTAGAAAAACAAGTGTTATTTTAACGAATCTTACACTCAAAAAAAAAGATAATTATACTGTCTTTGTATCTGATATTAGCTAGCAAGTTTCCGTCGATATGAGGATCTAAAAAATAATCGTTTTTCTTGACTTCGCTTCACATATTGATGGAAGCATCGCTGTGCTTACTGCTAACTGTTCACTAAATTTGTCTGCCCTAATCTCGAGTTTGTCTAGGCTGTCTGAGCTAACTGGCAAAATGGCTTTTTTAGAGCTTTGTGTATATTTTGCTTCAGTGGGTTTTCAATGATGTGACGCGTTAAGGACATTGCTTTCAACAGAAACAACTATGATAATCAGTGGTATCCGAAGTATTTCCCGCTGTAAAAGATTCTCCAATTGGATAAACCAAAGGCGGGTATTAGATTTCCAAAAATATGGCAGCTTCAACGTGGTGTCGTTAATTCTTTGTTTGTCAAAATTGTGACACAACAAACGATCACTCTAATAAAAATATAAGTAGAAACAATTTCCTGATTTGTTCACCAAAATGATATAAAAAAAAAAGCCATTATCAGGTGCTGAAAGTTTGTAGCACCTAAAGGCCAGTCTAAGCGGTGGTGCAGAAAGGCTTATCCGTTACTTGGCAGTCACAGGAGAAAATTATGTTCTCGACGGGACGCTACAACAATCGACCATTACTGGTAAATACCATCACCGAAAGGCTGATCGTGCAGTAAAAGGAACAGGCCCACTCAGATTCAGTTTGTAACATTTGAATTTTCGGTTATAACGTTTGTTAAAAATGCAATCCAGTAGCGTTGTAGAATGTAGGATTGTTAAATTCAACGACGAGGAATGACAAGCGATAAGAACGGTGGAAACAAAAAAAAAAGAAGAGAAATGGACAGAAAAAAAAGGAACATGGCGTTCGAGGGGTGATTTAGAGAGCTTGAGAAAACCCGTTTCTAAAGTTTGAGTCGGCTTTATTTGCCGCTTAGACATTTTTCTAAAGTTTGTGCGTAAAGAAAAATATTGCTCAAAATTATAATTTTTGCAAAATTAATACGTGCGAATAACGAAAAAAAGGAGAAAATTACCGACTAATATTCTCTAAAAACGAAATGCAAATCAATAGGAAGAAAGTAATGTATAAATAACCGTAATAAAATTTGCTTTTGTGCACGTAAAAACATGTAAAGATCACTTTTTTTTTTATATGAAGATTCCATTTGATGTAAAGGTTATTTCATGTAAAATATTATTTCTCGCCTCGCACGTATAGTTATATTAACAATTTTATTGCATTTTTTTCTTTCATAAGCTAAAATAAAATTTTTCAAGTTAACATTTATTATTTAAAGCAGTATTTAATTTCTCTACAGCGTTATATATAAAAACCTTTTTGCTTGGATTTAATTGTGATTGAACATGTATGTGTGCAAAGTGCAGAGCAGAGTTGCTTGTAATAATTAAGAAAAATATGAGAAATATATGAGAAAAAATGGCAACGTCAGATAATAAATTCTGGCTAACCTGTAAAAAACTAGCTTCTCTGTTAAGAAAGATAATAAATTCTGGCTTCCCTGTAAAAAACTGGCTTCTCGTTAAGAAAGATAATAAATTCTGGCTTCCATGTAAAAAACTGGCATACCTGTTAAGAAAGATAAAGAATTCTGGCTTCCATGTAAAAAATTGGCATACCTGTTAAGAAAGATAAAAATTTCTGGCTTCCCTGTAAAAAACTGGCTTCCCTGTACCTCAAAAATTTCAGAATTTTTATTAAAAGACTAGAACGCAGAACCTTGTACGTTTACAGCGAGATCGTATAGTTGTAGTTTTGGAAGGTGTTATAAAGGTCTACACATTTACACAGCAACCCCAACAGAAATGTATGAGAACACATCCGATGGTTAATTTTTAAAAGCAGAAATGTATGAGAACACATCCGATTGTTAAAATTTTTAAAAGCAGAAATGTATGAGAACACATCCGATTGTTAATTTTAAAAACAATAGCATGATTTCGAGACCAGCAATAATCCCAAAGGTTTTGATAAATTTGGATGTGTACAATATAAAGGTAAATGTGCGAATGAGTGTGCACGAACTATGTTAAAAAAAAGAAATATTTGATATAAGGAAGCAAATAAAATGACAAGCAAAATATTATCTAGGAAATACCCATAATTTCAATATATTCGAAGCCACATAAAGAAAGATTTATACGAATGTATCTGTTCGTAACAATATGGGGGCTTGGAGGCATGTGCATGATGTTTAAGTAGTCATATCCAAATTATAAACATTTGTAGAAGGTACTCAATTATTTTACAAGCGCCATCTTTTAACCAGAAGATTTGTGAGAATATCGAATAGTTTGCAGCCGGGATGTAGTTCATGAAAAATTCAATAAATTATGGTTGTCTTCGAATTTTGTTACACTCAACCTCAGTGATATTGAAGATCCATTAAACTGTTGACTGAAACTAATTCTTATGCACCGTATGTAATTCAAAATTTCATTACCTGTGTTGGTGAACCGCCGTGCTGAGTAACTTAAACTACAAAGCATTGGAGTGAGTGTCACATAAAATAATGGGCCGGTGGAAACCATAGGCAGGGCAGAAAATACAGAGGTCTTGGCCGTAATATTAGCCCGTCCGATATGTAAGTTTTGTTCGTCCTTTTGTCCTCATATGGAATAAGCGTGCGTGTTTCTTTGCAGCGTTTGACATCGCTGACCAGAAAGCAAGACCGCTCCTTCAATCGTTCATTAAAATTACACGGGAACATGTTGTCATATCTTGAAGAGCATTCCAAGGGGTATTTTCGTGTAGACTTTCTTTTTTTCTTTCGATTTTCCATGTTTTGCATAATCTTGCAAAGTGTTTCTATCCAGCAATTGTCTGATGAGTACGTCTTTTCAGCTACGAACTGAAGAGGGGGGTGTAAAGTTGAACCATACATTAATTCTGCAGGTATATAATCGGTATCAGCGTTTACTGAGCTGTGAAGTCCAAGTAGTACTTGTGCCAAAATATCTGTCCATTTTAGTTAATTACTTTTTTTTTTGGTTTTTTTGCTATGTCTGCCTTCATTGACGACCATGCGAATCGTTTACTGATCGTTTTAATTGAATATTTGGAACTTTGGATGTGACAAGTTATGGATAATATCAAATATTTCTTTGCGAGATTTTTGCGTCACGTGTGGAGGAATAACAGGTGTAGAGCAACCACAAAGAAGTTCTACATTTGAATTTCCTAACTTGATTTAGATAGAAGTAAATTTTCTAATTCTTCAGCAGATTCTTGATCTCCTGCGAATGAGTTGTGATCAATACTATTTGCAAAGACATAATTTCAATTAGTAACAGAAAATCAGCGGTTGCTTTACTTTTTCCTCTGGCATGTCTGTTATCGGTTTGATGCTGTCCAACATAGGTCAATTGACTTAAATATCATTGTCAGATTTTTGGCAAAAATCAAACGTAAGAGGTTTGTGATCTGTATAAGTGGAAAATATGCGACTTTCCAAGAACTGCTAAAAATGCTTAAGACCAGAATATATTGCTTGTACTTCTCAAGCGTAAGTGCGAGAACGGTGTTGTATTTCCGTAAAGTTTTTTGTGAAAAAGCCGATCAGTATCCAATAATCATTACTGCTCCCATACCAACATCCAAAGCAATAGAGATGATCTTTCGATCGGATAGGTTAGCGGTGAAGGGTCTATAAGTTGATTTTTGCAACAATCTAATGCGTTTCGTAGTTCATCTTTTCAAAGAATTTTTCCTTTATCACTTTTATTTTTAATTTTTTTTAAATCATGGAGAACGGCTTATGTCTCGGGTTTGTTGTAAAGGTTTTCCCAATTTCTCTTCGACGGAAAACATATACTTAATGGCATCACATATTTAAATTCTCCTCGTGTAATTTTAAGTTTTTCAGTTATGTTTACACACAACAGTGATTTTGGTCTGGATATTAAATAGCATTTCATTCGAATCCGTCTAGACCATTGTGCTATCGGTTATAAACGTATAATTTACAATAATAATAATAAATAAAAATAAGCCCCGTTTATACATAATATACGCACATAATACATAAATGAGTCGCTGAACTTAAGAAGTTCTTGTCATATATTAGAATGCATATATGCGCGGATGTGTATGTATGTATATATGCGGTGAAGTATTTCATTACCTTGTAATAGAAATATAATCACACTAAAACGCATTAGCAGTATACCAGTCGTTGAGGCTTTTTTGTGGAGGTTCATTTACCTAAAATTTTTCTCGCGTTAATAACTTGGTTTAAATGCAATAAGGGGTGTTCAGCATGAAGATGTTTCAATGAAAAAACTATAACAAATTAATTCTGAATATTGTATTTTGTAAATGGTTTTATAGCAAGCCCTCACCTATTAGATCTGTTTGAATGCGTCCAATCATAAGCTCAACTTGACGCAGGCTTAACGTCGAGTTTTTGTCTTTTCAATTAAGAGCATACATCCTTTTAATTTTTCTTCTAAAAAAGTCAGATTTATTCATGATTTGTTTTGTAAACTGTTTTTTTTTATTTTTACACCCGTCACTGAAGGCTGAGGATGACGTTTGCAATGCTCAGAAGGAAGCATCAGAGACCCTATAAAGTGTATATATTCTTGATCAGCATCAAATTTTAAATCGATTTAAGCACGTCCGTCTCCTGGCTGCAAAAATGCAGCTATCGAATCAAATTTAGGGGAAACATTGAAAGTTCTTGCCCGCATTGAAAATGGGCAAATGGGCCGAATCCGTGGAAGTACATGTCCACAGCACCACCTAAAGTAAGGTCCCTTCTGCCTTTCAAGAGAAATAAAAAATAAGTTTTTTGCTTATTACTAATAAACACAGGTTTGAAACCATAATCAGTTTTATTTATTTTGTTTACATAACCATCCATAAAGCACAGAAATGATGAGCAGAAAGTTCCTGTGAAAAGCCCTACATATAATTTTTATTAGAGTTTATAATTAATTAGCAACCTTCAACATCGAAAAATTGTTTTTGCGGTATAAATAAACCTCTTTTTTGTTAGAAAAACACAACAAATTTAAACTTTTTGCGGTATGAATATCACCTCCACCTCTTATTTATTTGCTCAGCTTACAGCCCTGGCAATGTTACTCCTAGATCCTTATTATCGCACTTTCCGAGGGTTCGAAGTACTTATCTAGAAAGAATTGGCTTCGTTTGGTCATAAATTTCAACAGCGCATTGGTCATGGTGATAATCGACACTCGGATGCCGATCGATCTCCAGTATTTTTACAGTTTATTGATTGTGTATGGCAAGTTAGTCAACAGTTTCCCAATGCTTTCGAATTCAACGAACACTTACTCATAACAATTATTGATCATTTGTATTCGTGTCGTTTTGGAACCTTTCTTTGCAATACAGAATCGGAACGCGTGGCAGAAGGTAAAAACGTTGAGTTAAAGTCTACTTTTATTTTTATATATACTCTATCTATTTGCAGACATGAAATAACATAACCTCGGGATCTTTCTCCATTGTTAGCTACTGTAGATTTCAAATTCGCATTACTAGTATCCTCCTAAGATGATTTGTATTAATTTTACAATACAATGGTTTTTTTAACGTATAAATATTATGTTGCCTACAGAATTTCCATTACACCAAGAATCTCATATACAAGGAATTTCTATTACACCAAGAATCTTATATACAAAGAATTTCTATTACACCAAGAATCACATATAAAAAGAATTTCTCTTACACCAAGAATCTATTACACCAAGAATCTCATATAGAAGAAGAATTTTTATTATAGCAAGGATCTTATATGCAAAGAATTTCTATTACACCAAGACTCTTATAAACAAAGAATTTCTATTACACCAAGAATCAGAGTTAAGAGGACAGATAAATATTTGGAAATGACGTCACGTCTTTTCAATATTACAATGCTAATGGTCGAATAACTTACTTGAAATTTTTCGAATTATTTTCTGCATGTTCCATTAGAAACTATAGGTTCACCAAATACTTGGGTAACTTGAATTTTTACAAAGCAACTGGCTACAAAAAATCAAGAAAATTGAAGGAAAAACTTCTGTTTTTTATTCGTTCCCCCATATAATTATATATTATAATAATAATATATATAGTAAGATAATAATAAAAATGAAATATATACCATATACTTATATATTATAATAATAAAATATATAGTAAGATAATAATAAAAATAAAATATATGATAAAAATATATATCGACCCTACTCTTGTGTACCCTATCTACTTACCCTACTTATCGACCCTACTTGTGTGTATTTTCTTTTTACCGACTTATTCAAAGATTGCCACATTTCTTGCGTCTTCTTCTTTCAAGTTTAAGGTTTTTTCTACATGGTTATGTACAAGGGCGTATTAAGCTTGTGCGGATGTAGGCAACACCGAGAAAGAGTTGATCGATTCAGAACCGTTTTCGAATCAAACTGAGCTTGCCTGTCCGTCTAGTTTTCTTCCGATCATCCTACAGCCCGCAATTTTAGGGATATTTTGATGGGATTTGGTACGCCGAGGTGGTTTAGCCTTAGTAGAAATGGTTCAGATCGAGCCATTTTTTCGACTGCTTTCCATATAAAGCCTTATTTTGAAGAGTCGTTATAAGAATAACTCTAGAGTGGTGGAGGGTATTTATTGGCGGGACGTAGCTTACTATAGAATTTTCACTTGTTCATACATGCATTCAAGTACAACATACAAACTAATATTAATGGGTATTAGTAGATTCGAACTAATATGTGATAAAAATGTATGATAAAAATATATATATACATATATATAAGATAATGATAATAATACTTAAAAAAATGAAAATGATGAACCTGAAAAGAAGCATTAAAAATATAAAAAGACTAATTATCAACTTAGAATGATATCTAATACGAAAAATTTTTCTTTTTCAAGCCAAAGTACCTCGAACTGGAATGAAAGATTTATATAATATATAAATGAAACAAAGTTTAATTTTTTTTATTAAATTTTAATTTATTTATTTTTATAATTTTACAATTTTACATGGTTTTAAATTAATAACTGTAATTAAGTACTAAATGGTGTTTATATACTAAATGGAATTACTATTATCAAGATGGACGTTTTTAGTTTGATGTGCTCAATTATAGCTCAATAGCCAATGAAGTATTTATTTAATTTAATTTTTCTTTTTTTCTTTTACTTTTCAAATATTCACAAAACCCACGATGAACCCGTTTCTAGAACTATCATCAACCTCTAAAAGTTCCCTTTAAAGCCCACGATTTATAGATTTAGATTGAGTTTTAAAGAGAAAAAATTGCTTAAAAAATTAAAGGCTTAGGCTCCACACACATAAAACTTGTACGCGCGTAGTTAAATTGATTAACTCAGATGAAGTTCCAGCAATAAAATATAAAGTTCCAATTAATTTATGATTTGAAAAATCTGCTATGTATCTGTTTGTTTTTTCTATCTATTTGTTTATTCTCTGCCTATCTTTTTGCTTGCGTTTCAATCTTCTTGTTTGTCCCTTTGTATTTCTGCGTTTCTTCCTGCGTATCCATCCATATGTTCTTATGATACAAATGCATATTAAATTTCCGTTTTACCTTTTGTGAAACCATATATAATGTGTAGAAGGAATGCTTATATGTTAGCTTTGATAACTTACGATTTATTTTATAAATTTAAAGAGAAAGTATAAGTCCATAAAGTATGTCCCTTTCATAATACAAGAAAGAAAAGATTATTACGTCAACCCATTTGAAAGGTGTAGAATTCTTATTGAAATTAGTGAAATTTCGCAAAGAGACCGCTAAAATTTGACGATTAAATTAAATGACGCTTCAGTTAATTAACATTGTTGTCGTCGATGTTTGTAGACAATACTCGCTAGAGATAACTAAGGCCAAAACCTGAAATGCGCTCAAAATCAAGGCAGCTGAGTACTCGAAAGGAATGCGTAATGAATTTTTATATAAATCATTCAGTTCGTAATAGAAGTTCATATTCTATAAGAGCAGAAAAGCTCTCCCGTTCTCTCCCGTTTTCTTTTTGTTGTTCAGACATTATGTACCAATTGAACAAGCGAGTTTTGTAAATAGTTAAAACGAAAAAAAATCTTTTGAACACCTAAGCATTATATTCAAAAACACTTCTTCGCCCTTTTTATGGTACAATTTATTAGTTTGTTTAACTTAATCTGGTGGAAACCGATTTTTATTTGGACGAAAACGTCAAAAGTTTTCTGTTCAATTAAATTTCCTTAAGTAGCCTTACGTAGTGGTTACAATTCCTTTATACAACTCCTTAACCTAAAAGTCCCTAGAAATTTTTCGATTTCAAAAGTATTTTCTTGGTTAGCATTAGACATCGCTTGCCAAACATTAAAATATTAAATCCTTTTGCAAATAGTTTTAAAGTTTTTCAATTCTTTGCTTCCAATAATATAGATATAGAAATAAGAACAAGCATAATATTAATTACATGTATATACATATATATAACACATCACCAATAAGTTCGTATATATTCCGCTTCCATTGTTAAATGCATACGATTTTTGTCATGAAAGGTATTAATGTTTTTAGTTATGAATCCAATAATGTGTTTTTTTTATTTAGTTACTCACGCATACGTACAATGACATCAATTTCTTGACTAATAACACCAACTGAAACAACAGCTTAAGTTTTCAAGCAAAGGTCGATTTAAGCAATAAAGATTAACTAGTTTAGAAAACTTGTTCGAATCCATGCCCATTTGAATTTGTTAGAAAATGTTCTATATAATAAAAATTCCGTAACGACACAAGAAAAAATGATACGGTTCGTTAGGCCATACCAAGGAGCACATGAATAATTTTGTTATTATTCTTCTTCGTTTCATGACGTAGGTTTAACACATCAGGTTTTTTGGAATCGGAGAAATATCTTATTTATGCTTATGTTCCTCCATGAATGTCACATAAACAGAAAAATACATGAATATCTCCTTTTTTCCCCGTCCTAGCCCAATAGGTCAACTTTCCGACATATACCCAAAATTACTATTTTTTGGTTTATAAAAGAAGATTGGATAAGATGGCCGATGCGGTCAATGGTAAAGAGTACACCGCGAAGGTACACTTGTCTGTCCACGTTATTCCTGAATTGGACCTGGTTAAAATATATTTTCAAAATACAGAGGGGGCGAATGGCTGGTAATGTTTTTGCTTCGCGGGGAGGTGTTGTATTAGCTTCCTTTCATATCCACTCAACGGTCTCTGCAGTCAAGCGACGCTAAGTTAAGTTAAACACCAGTAATACAAAACAATAAGGACGACACAGAATGAATGTCGATCACAAAACTTTTATTTCTATGCAAAAGCACAAAATATTCAATTTTATTCAATTTTATTGAATATTATTGAAAATTATATGTACGTGTGTAAATAGGCTAAATGCGAAAATTGGTAAACAAAAAGAAATTCACTTACCAGTTAATGCACAATTTTTTTGGTGTAGATTTCTTCTTCTTTCTTCGTTTTTTTGGTGTAGATTTCTTCTTCTTTCTTAGTTTTTCTGTTGTAGATTTCTTCTCCTTTCTTAGTTTTTTTGGTGTAGATTCCTTCTTTCTTTCTTAGTTTTTTGGTGTAGATTTCCTCTAAGCTTATGCGCCATCTCATCACATATTTTCTAAGATGTGAGTAAGCTAATAGCGTGAAGCTTTATTGTTAAAAAAGTTTTAAATGCATGCACATGTCTTCATAATAATAATAACAAAAAAAAAAAAAAGGAAAGAACATATTATAAACGAAGATTTTACCATGAACGCTTGTTATTATGCTGCATAAACATGTATAAGCTTATCCGATTGTAATAGTTTTGCAGTATTCTCGCTGCCCCATATACCTTTCAAAAGTAATTGGTCGTGTGTAACGTACAACACTGCAATTCTGACGGAATCGTCTAACCCATCGCGAGCATTTTAATTGGATGAATGCATTAAGTTAATCATTTCTTTTCTTTTATGTAAAATATATACGAACTATGTTAAAATCCATAAAGACGATAAAGAAGAAGCCCTTGTGACGCGTTAGGTAATTTGGTTTAGTGTTCATTAAGGAATTTTTTAGAAACTAGCACAACGTTTGTAATATTCCTCCAAGCGAAGCTTTGTTAGGTTTCATGACTTTTTTGTAAATGGAAAAATTCATAAGAGAGAAAAAGATGTACGGGAAAAATTAAGTGAAATCTTCGACGTGACAACTGCCGATTATCGCGCATAGTCCCAGTGCGTTTTATGTTCTTATTACATTATGGATTTAATAATCTCGTTATACAGTTTTTACAGTGCAACAATAAATCCATATAAATCTGCTCACGTGTAATTTCTTCAATTTTTTTATCAACCAACAATTTTTATTTTTCAATTTTTTTTTCAGATATTTTGTGATTTTTTTACTTTTTTACCATATTTAATTTTTTTGCAACTTGCTCGCTTACTCACAAAAATTTCTTTATGTTTTCACAAAAAACCGTTAGCTGATTTTTTTTCTTTAAAAGTTTAAAAAGTTAAAAAAAATATATGTCCATTAACATATCACTCATTAGGGAACCTTTTAATTATTAAAAAAATACATATATATGCTATCATTACTTAGTGTCCTGAAAACAGCATATCACGTTCAGCTGCATAAAAGCATAAAAATTATATTCTATTATCTCTAAGATAAAGAAAAAAAGAAACCTTTAAGCTTTTTAAAAAGTTTTAAAAGTTTCCTTTTAAAATTTCATAATCAGCGATTTAGCTTCCTGAATGCATTGGATTCGCTTCATGCGTGACTTCTAATTGCACTTTTAATCCATTTTTAAGTTTATATTGTGGAAATCGATTCCCGGATGACTTGCTTCTCCATCTTTATCCACCAGAATTGCCGCGAGATGGGATTTGCGATCGCCTTCCTTAACGAATTCTTCCATGTCACTGCGTATTTCTGCACCAATTTGAGCAGCAACTACTCTCCCATCAATAATTCCCGCCATACTAAGGAGGAAAGACAATGCGTTGTGTATTAATAAAGAACACGTATGTGTGCAGAATAGAGAGAGCACAGAGTTGCTTGTAATAAATAACAATAGTCCAAAAATCTTTTCTCGCTACTCGTTAAATGAGAAATCTGTTTGCGCTTTCCTCTTAAACGAGAAATCTGTTTGAGATTCTCTGTTAAACGAAAATTCTGTTTGCGCTTCTCTGTTAAACAAGAAATCAATTAAATTATAACTGCTAACCATACATGTGTACATTTGACATAACTGTCTACACATTTTCAATCAATATCAAAGAAAACTTTACATTTTTTATTTAATATTACTTCTGACTATGTTTCTGGTTTTAAAGAATTCCGATTAATCGAACAAAAAAAACCCAAGAAAGCCCAATCCTAATGCAAAACATGAGCACTTTAGCTACAAAAAACATCGGGGGCATGTTGTTGTTGTTGCCAAGGCCACGTGTTGCAAACAAAATAGATCTGGGTACAATAAATATTCGTCTCAATTGAAAACCAAAGTTTGACAGTAATATTAATATTACACTTCGGAAACGTATCTATTTTCATTGGTTGTTTGCTTATCACTGCAAAGAATTTGTGCCTTTGGCTGAAGAAGACCAAGCGACACACATATCTCCGTTGGGTTTAAGCAAGAAAGCTTATATTGATATGCCCATGGGCTTTTTGGGTATTCTTCAGGTTGCAAAATAAAGTAAAGATAAAAAGTAAACTTCTCCTAAAAGGCAACGATTTGTATCGTTCGATGTATGATTGACATGGCTTAAAACTGGCGTCGAGACTTTGTGTTTATATCTCAGAGTTGGAACATAAAATACATATGCATATAACAAAGCGTCAGATTTAGGCTAAACAAAAAACCGTATTACATTAGGTCAATCGAAACGGCAAACGGATTCCACATTTCTTAAGAAAAATGTGTTCATGTTCTCACTCAGAAGAAGGAAATGGTAGCCTCATTATTTTTCAGTATGCTTCCTATTACGTTTACATAATGGCTGTCTCTAATGAATTGTAGATGTAATGTAAACAAACAAAATCTGGGCAAAAATGAAACTATATTTGAAAATACGCAGAATGATTTACTTCTTATATGGATCCGTTATATATCTATATAAAATTACTTATGAGCTTTTTTGTCTACAAACATTTCTTATTGAGAGAGGGCCGAATCCCTTTTATTAGATTATATTCACAATATTTGTATAATCGAAAGCACCATAATGGAACAAGGACAGCTATATCTAACTGAAACATAAACATAAGATTTATTTTACTTTCACCTTTACAGCAATTTTTTTTTTTAAGTTTTAATCAACTTTACATAGGTTGGTTTCTATTTTTGAAAAATTTGGATAAGTTTTAACAGAAAACCTTACATTTCAGTAGAAAACCGTACACTTTAATAGAAAACCATACACTTTAACAGAAGACCGAACACTTTAACAAGAAACTCTAGCCTTTCATCAGAAAACTATGAACAGATAATTAAGATTAAAAAAGCATATATCCACCTGAGTGGCCCAGTAGGCAAAAGTCTCGACTAGCGGTTCAATGGTCGTGGGTTCGAATCTCAAGTGCTGTAGAGTTCTTAATAAAGCTGAAAACCTTTGATGCTAGTGCTTTAAGACTTTTTCGTCTTAGAATTTATTCTCCGGCTGAATTTGTAATAATAATAATAATAATAAAAAAAGAATAAAACAATTCAATTCAGAATTGGCAAAGAACCAAAGATATATGCAAGTTTGCGCAGTGAATGTGGATAGAGTTATTGCTGAAAAGCAAAATTCAGTTAAAAAAAAGAAACAAAGCAGAAAATAAAAATTATATCAGCAGCTTTTCTGGTCACCTTTTATCATAAACGTAAGTCACTTTTCGTATGTGTCTTGTCTTAGGGGGACCCATAAGTAATCAATTATTTTGCATTCATAGACAAAATGTTTTTTTGAAAAGACATTTTTATTTTTTACTCCTTTATGTAATCACCGTCGTTTGCGATGACTTGTTGCCATCGTTCCTGCAAAAGTTCAACCCCCTTATTGAAAAAGTAGGGTGAGCGTGACCAAAAATATAACTCAAGGTGCGTTTGGACATCGGATAAGAAATTAAAATTTTTATTTCATAACGAATGCTCCAGTGACCTGAACAGATGGTAGTCCGACGGTGCTAGGTCTGGAGAGTATGGAGGGTGCGGCAGAAGTTCCCTGCCTAACTGCTTAATTTTCTCTTGAGTAATCTTCGCTGCATGAGGACGGGCATTAGCTTCTTGGAGCATCACACCTTTTCTGTTTACTAAGGCTGGTCTTTTTTCTATGAGTGCGGACTGTAACCGTTGTAATTGTTGACAATACAGGTCAGCAGTAACTATCCCCCCAGATTTCAATAATTCGTAATGCACTATACCGGAACAATCCCACCAAATACACAATAACACTTTCCTCAGGGATAGTGTTGGTTTAGGGGTTGGAAGAGGTCTCTCGTTTGCAGACAACCATTGCTTCGATCGCTTTATGTTATCATAAAGGATCCATTTTTCATCTCCAGTTACGATCCTAGACAAAAATGGATGTCTGCTTAGTCTGGTGAGCATGGAATTACAAATTGTTCGCCGAAGATCTTTATTGGCCTCAGACAACAGGTGTGGAATCCATTTACCTTGTCTATGCACCTTGCCAATTTCTTTTAAATGCCTTTGTACGGTGGACCAGGTAGACCCATGGCTTCTTGATAGTTCCTTTATAGTTAACCTTGGATCGGAGTCCACTAGCGATTTTAAGGTGTCTTTATTTATTTATTTATTTATTTATTTATTTATTTATTCTACTTATACAGAACTCAACTAAAACAAACAGCAGTCAAGTTCCAATGATTCTTAAAGTAAATCTTAAATTAATTATTATTAAAAAAAACTTAGTATAAGTACAATAAAACAAATACAAGGAAAAAAAGAAAAAAAAGAAAAAGAAAAAAAAGCATGTACACAATTAGCACAGAGCCACACCCACAACCGGTACAGAACCTAGTTGTAAATGAACCCCTAAGCCATCGCAAACATGCATAAGCTTGGTAACCGATAATAGTTCACAACAATTAATTTTCGAATCGTAGTGACTTTTTAGGATTAAGAGCTAATTTAAGTACGACATTGGCAAATCTCGTGTATTAAGCAATGTTGCTTTAATGGACTTTAAAGTGTCCGATAATGAAAAAAGGTGATAGACGTTATTTAGGTTCTTGCAAACAACTCTGAGCGGGTTAAACAGCTCATAATTATATTTACAATGACTAACCTTAACCAAGGTAAAGTGCCTAGAAAAGCGGTTAGGAACATTAAAACTTATTTCTCCAAGTAATGACGGCGAGTCAGTAGCGCCATTTATTAATTTGATTGGGAAGCAAACGCCAAGAACAAATCTACGTTTTTCAAGAGACGGTAAGGACAAAAGAAGCAATCTATTTTCATAGGGGGGAAGAGAAGCAGACGGATCCCAACCCAAATTCCTAAGAGCAAACAACAGGAATTGCTTTTGAATAGATTCAATTGAGTCTACATAGCACCTATATGAAGGAGACCACACAATAGAAGCATACTCAAGTATAGGCCTAACCAAACACGTATACAGCCTTTTGGTAATATACGGATCATCTAGCTCTTTGGACCACCTCTTGATGAAACCAAGAGCGGACCTAGCTTTGCTTATCAAGAACTCAACGTGCAACGTAGCCTACGATCAAAGAGGACGCCTAGGTCTGTGAACGACTCAACGTCCTCCAACTTGTGCGAATCTATAAAATAATGGGTTATGAATGACTTCCTTCTAGAGAAAGAAAGCTTCTTACATTTATTTAGGTTTAGTGTCATATAATTTGAAGAGCACCATGCCACCAATTTATTTAGGTCAGTTTGAAGCTGATGTGATTGCGATTCTAAGGAAAAAGAAGAACAGTTTCACATCATCAGCGTACATTAAGATCTGGCTGGATTTAATCGCCGAAGGCAAGTCATTAATGTATAGATTAAATAAAATGGGTCCTAAGTGGCTACCTTGAGGTACTCCTGACGAAACGTGGAATTCATATGAAGTGGTGAAGTTAAACAAAACCCTGAATGATCTATTATGCAGATAAGAGCTTATCCATTTCACTAAATGGGAAGGGAAGCCAGCGGCTTGAAGTTTAAAAATAAGTAATTTGTGGTTAAGCAAGTCAAACGCTTTGCTAAAATCGGTGTATATGACGTCAGTGCAAGAGCCATTGGAAAATGCCTTGAAAACCTGACAAGTAAACTCTAACAGATTAGTGACCGTAGATCTTCCTTTTTGGAAGCCATGTTGGAATGGAGACATATACGATTTGATGGCAAAGGCCAAATGCTGAGTCAGAATTCTCTCAAATAGTTTCGGTAAAACACTTAGCTTGGCAATGCCTCTATAGTTCTCCACGAGTTGTCTACTCCCACTTTTGTGAATAGGAATAAGATAACTACTCCTCCAACATAAAGGGAAAACACCCAAATTGAGGGACAAATTAAAAATCTTTGAGATAACACCACAAAGCTCAATAGCGCAAGGCTTAAGTACACATGATGGAATTCCATCAGGTCCAGGCGCACAACTGTATTTCAGAGAAGTCAACCCATTGAAAACGTCGTCATCGGAAATAACCAAATTGGGTATTGAAACCGAGTTAGTTATAGGATAAGGGTAATTTGCTGATGAATCAAAACTAGCAGACGAAAAGTTTCGTTGGAAGTACTCCGCAAACAGATTCGAGATTTCAAAATCATCCGAGGAGTCAGATCCATTAAAAGAGACAAACGAGGGATGTGCAGAAATTTTTCTTTTTGAATTAACAAATTTAAAGAAGAATTTAGGATTAGCAAACAGAGAGGATTGAAATAAAATAATTAATTACTTATGGGTAACCTTAATATATTTTATGGTATAATTTATGAACAGTGAACACTTAATGTATTCACCTAATCTGTATCCAATTTATTTATTTTTGTTGGTGTCACCATAGAGAAGACAAACTATAGCACCGTTTTTATTTGGCTTTTTAATGCTTTAACTGCAAATAAAGGAAGTTTCATATGCCACGTATATGAATTTTTAATATAATTTTAATGTCATTCTGTTAAGTCTATGTCCGTTTTTCGTGCAAGCGTGCTTCCATCAAAGCTGTTGTACTCAAAATACATTATTTTTAAAAATAAATATTCGCTGCAATTAAAACCAAAGTTTGACAGTGTGTTACACTATCTCATCAATTTTTAATCCCTGAAAAAGTGTTAAGGGTCCGAGTTGAATGATTTGAAAACCCCAGCACAAACATTGAAAATAATAAAAAAAACTGAGTCATATCCAAACGATAAAACGGGCACTGTAAACAATAAGAACTGTCCGAAGTTGTATGCCAACCAAATCCAGTATAACTTTTATATGAAAAACTGCCACGAAGTTATATTTGAACCAAATTCAGTATAATTTTTACATGAAAAGCTGCCACGAAGTTGTATTTGAACCAAACTTAGTATAATTTTTATATGAAAAACTGTTACGAAGTTGTATGCTAACCAAATTCAGTATGATACACATGCAAACGAGAGAGTGAGAATACATATATACAGCAGCTTTACAGTGTTACGTGGAATTCACCGGTAAGCATTTATATGAGTAAGCGAATTCGTATTAGAAGAATCTTGGTAATTCATGTGCCAGGTGACCATGGGACAGAAAAAATCACTTTGTTACATCGGGTGAAAATGATGGTTACGAAAATATGGCTCGTATCAATTTGAGAGTGTTGAGTGAGGCTCGCGACATTGAAATGAAAAAATTTGTTTGATTACTTTAGAATTCTCCGAAGAGTAGCATAAATTTTCTTCAAAGTCTTCAAGTTGATAGTACTATTGCTTTCACAGCGGAATTTTCTTTGTAGTTTAATGTATTATGTTGTTTTTATCTCGGAGAGGAAATTATGAACTTTTAATGAATGCCCAAATAATGCTGGAGTGGAGTTAAATATTTCCCGGCATTGGCCCGTTAATTGTTAAATTTTTCGTATGGTTTAACTCAGAATTTACGCATATATTGAATTGTTTTCACAAAAATTAATCATGTTTGCGTGTAAGTCTAGACTGTTCCTAGCAATTTTAAAGTGTCAAAACAATTGGGAAAGTGAACATCTTTGTTATATAAGTTTGTCAAGTCTGCGCGCGTTGTAGTCGTATTGTTCTACTTTGTGCGAAGAAATTTTGCAGTTTCTTTTTCTGAACTCATTGCTTTACAGCTTTGTGCGCATTTAAAGAATAATTAATTATGAAGTATAAGGTTTTAAATTAATTGTATTATATTGATATTTTTTAATAAAAGTAACAAATCCGGCTTTCTCCGTGACTGTTTGGGGGTGTCTGCTGATCACCGCGCTGGGCAAGTCGCACAAGTTGCACGTGCAAGTGTAGTCACCCTTAATATTCTAGCGAATTCAAAGCTTTCTACCTGCAAATCCTCTTGTTTCTACTAGGGATGACTTCTGCTTGTCGGCAGTACCGCTCAGAGAGGCAATATTCTTGTCATGACTGGCGCCTGACGTTTCTGTGGACAACATAAAAACTTATCTGGCTGCAAAATTCCCACCCGCCAATTTGAAGCGTGTAAGTATACTGCCCGAAAAGTGCAGAAACCGTCTAAAAGAAAAATGAACAAGTTCGAAACCAAAACCGAGCTAAATATCGGATACGGACAATTGATAATTGAACCGGAATTAGCAATAGACAATTTTCATCGAAAACATGCTTGAGCGGAACGAAACAACTATGTTTAATACATTATAGAAGAAGACAATATTTCCAGAAGATAAATCAAGCATAATGTGTGAAACATGAGATTTAAGCAGTAAAATGTAGGTTTTGTCAAAATCATAATATTGTTACGAAATAAGCTCTTTTAAGGTTTTTAAAATATAGTTTTGTGCCTGATGGGTATATACTTAAATGGAATGTATACTTCAAACATGCTCTGTCGAGCAACGTGGTGTTATTTCAATGATTTTTAATCATTCCTTGAAATCAGATGTTTTTCCTTCGTGCTAGAAGAGCAGTTTCCTTATTCCAATTCACAAATATGTGGAAATAGACATCACGTTGAGCACTATAGAGGCATCGCCAAGTTGAGTGTCTTACCTAAATTGCTTGACCGAATTGTTACTCAGCATCTAGCTATTAAACCGTATATATCTCCATTGCACCATAGCTCTCGGAAAGGAAGATCTACTGTCACGAATCTCTTAGAGTTTACTTACCATGTTTTCGAAGCTTTTTCTAGTGGCTCTCGCAGGAATTTTGTATATACTAGTTTTAGTAATGCGTTTGACTTAATTAATCATAACTAATTGGTCTTCAAACTTCACGCCTCTGGCTTCCCTTTCTACTTAGTGAAACGAATACGCTCTTGTCTGCATAACAGATCATTCTTCATCGTCTTGGATGAATTTCCCATGACGTCTGGCGTCTCTCAAGATAGTCATTTAGGATCTCTGTATTTAATTTATAGATTAATGATCTCTCCTCGGTGATTAAATCCAGCCAGATCTTAACGTATGTTGATGATGTCAAACTGTTTTCTTCCTTTTTCTCGGAATCGCAATCGTATCAGCTTCAAACTGACTTAAATAATTTGGTTAAATGGTGCTTGTTAAATTTTGTAAAATTAAATCTAAAAAAATGCAAGAAGCTTTTTTTCGCAAGGAGGAAGTGGGTATTTTCATTGATTCACACAAGTCGGAAAACGTCGATTCGTTCATCGATTAAAAGGGTCTATTTGACCTAAGATTACCTTTTAATATGTACATTGAGATTTATTTAAGTAAAGCTAGGTACGCGCTAGGATTCATTAAGATGTGGTCGAAAGAGCTTAAGGATCCTTACATTATAAAAAGGCTATATGTTTGCTTAGTTAGACCAATACTTGAGTATGCTTCTGTTGCGTGGTGTTATACAGATTCAACTGAATCTGTTCAACAGCAATTCTTGTTGTTTGCCCTTAGGAATTTGGGCTGCTACCCGCTTGTCTCTTTGCGTGCTTATGAAAATAGGTCGGTTCTGTTATCCTTACCCCCACTTGAGAAACGTAGATTTATTCTTGGTGTCTCCTTCTTAATTAAGTTAATTAATGGTGCTATCGATTCGTCCACATTACTTGGTGACATAAGCTTTAATGTCCCTAACCGCTTTTCCACGCACTTTATGCTCATTAAGCTTAGTCAATGTAAACGGATTCTTTAAAGCCTATGAAAACATCTTTGCTTAATATGCTCGATATGCCTCTGTCGTATTTAAATTAGCTTTTAATCGTAATATCCCATTATGAGTCGAAAATTAATTAGTGTTGTTTACTATATCGGCTGCCAAGCTTTTGCATATTTGCGATGGCTTAGCTTGCAATTTGGTTCTGTACTGGTTGTGGGTGTGCCTTTGTGCCAGTCGTGTACATGCTTTCTTTCTTTTTTTTCCTTCTTATTTATTTGTACATGAATTATTATTTAATCATTATTGTTTTTTGTTTTTCCTTATATACTTTATCCTACTTTTTAATATTAGTTAGTATCAGATTTACTTCTAAGAGTCAATTGAAGTCGGTTGTTAATTTATTTTAGTTGATATTTGTATGTATGCATGTATAAGTAAATAAAAAAAAATAAAATAAATAAAAAGCTAAATTTTTTATATGTGATTTCTATATATGATAAGCAAAGCTTACAGTTTGTAAGCCAAATATTTATATATATTGCATATTTATTTAAATTTAGCACAGGGGGCGACATCAAGGAACTAGATGAAGTTGATTTCGAATTATTATTAGAATAACAGAAAGAAGGACATTTGATTTCCAGAAGGAGTAAACTCCAGGATGAAAAATGATGAGTCAAGTGATGGAGCTAGTCAAGGGTCAAGTGAAGAGCTATGCAAAATAGTTGAAAACGGAAAACAGTAGTTAGCAACTCTTATGAAGTAGCTAATGTGAAGAAAGGGAAGATTGATGGTACTTTCTAATTTTTTTTGATAAATCAGAGATTTTTAGGGTTTTTGCACGTACATTATTACGAATAAATAAAATATATTTTATTACAGCCATTTTTATGATTGATTGATGACAAGTAAATAGCAGAAAGTTAAAGGTAGGAAAAGAAAAATTATCTGTGAGAGAGTTACAAACATCATAACCAGATGCACATAAAGTTTGATAGATATGATACGAATCTGAAAGGACTTACGAAGCCACTCGCAGACTTAAAACTTCGCCCCTATATAAAAGTTGTATGAGAAAGCATTCGACATTTGACCATGTTCAGCTGCCAACTTCGTACTAGGACAATTAGTCGAAAAAAATGTATATATACATGTTTGCATAAAGATATTTATTTATATATATATATTTACATATAGGCATAAACAATATATATATACTACAGCTGACTTCGTTAACAGATGTACTTGCATAACGACAATGAACACAAATTATTGTTGAGTTTGCCCAGAATTGTTTTGGTGCGTAATTTCAAATGTATCAAAATAAAGAAGTCACGTTGAAACTGTATGTAAATGAATTTGGTTAATGCGACACAATATATGTGCACAAATTAAAGAATACACGTTTTCGCAGATATGGATGCCAAAGTCATCAGCGTGTGGAAGGCTAACGATTTCTGGTAAAAGCTTGAATAAATGAACTTCCAATGATTGAAGTTATTTCAGTTGAAAATGTGATTGTTCAATTAAGAGAACGTGATCGGAAAACCAAATCATATAAAATAGAAATGGTCACCTAAAGCCACCATTTTCATCAGAGTAAAGAGACCTATCCATTTTCAACATAATGTGTAAAGAAAACGACTGTCTTACGTTACTTTGATCCCATATATGTTATTGTAGTGTTCCAAAGCAAAAATTGGTCAATGCATTGAATGTACAACAATAATAATTAGAATTATATAATAGCTTATAGCCTTTTAAATTTAATTTTCTTAAGACAAGATATAAACATGAAGCCAAATTATTTGGCGCGTTTGGAAGGATGCAATTTGTAATTGCAGCGTATTTATTATAAACGTAAATTCGCTCAGCTTAATTGTGATTATTAGCGGGCATAAAGTCCTAGTGGACAGAACTTTGTTTCAAATTTTTAACGTACTTATGGTATGTTTGATGAATAATCAATAGTAATGAAGTTAACTTTAACTTTATTTGTGCGAGAAATATTGTAAATAACAGCATCTTCAGAGAAGTAATTGCAGATGTGGTCTAGATCACGAAAAGTTATGATTGGAGTTTTCTACAGCAAGGATGCATCGATTTGATTTTTGTTTGCGCAGAGGTAGATTCTTCGCGGCAATGACAATTTATATATGTAATGAAGCCTGTTAATTTCTTTTCTTTATTCGTCGAACCTACCAAGATTCGATAATGGCAATGGTTTCAACGTTCAATTTAGATGCCATTTACAAGTAGATGCCAAAAAAGTTTGCATATAAGCGGTGTTTGCATTATTAATTATTGATAAAGCAATAGGAAATATTGATCTTCAAATATACAAAGTTAATTAAAAGACTGATTGTCGATGAAACTTTTTCTAACAATTGCTTGCGCGCGTGGCAACATGACTTTAACGTCAATCTAAAAAAAATGTTGAGAGGACATATACTACGCCCAAGTCCAAGAATGGCTCTACAGTTTCCAATTTTTGAGAATCTATAAATTATTCCGCAAATAATGCATTCTTGCATGTGCTTGAGAGCTTTTTACACTTTTTCAAGCTAAGCTCATTGATAGAAAAGATAAACATAAATGGTCCTAAGTGACCATCCTGCGGGGACCTTGAGGTCCCAAGAAAATCGTCAAAGGAGACAGAGTTGAGCAGAATTCTAAATGATGCATTCTGCAATCCATTTCAATAAATGTGCATTAACTCTATCAAAAACCTTACTAAAGTCCTCGTTTGCGAGACACATGAAAACACCTTGAAAATGTGAAAAGTAAATTCTAGCAGATTCGTAGCAGTTGATTTATCCTTGAGGAAGGCATGCTGAAACGGAGAGATAGATGTTTTAATAGCGAGTACTAACTATTTCGTAACAATTCTTTCGAAAAGCTTAGATAGGTTCCTCAGCTTGGCGATACCTCTGTAGTTCAGAACTAGCCGTCTATTCCCGCACTTCACTTTGATTCCACTTCGCAGTGGAATCAAATAGTAACTTTTCCAACATAACGGAAAGACTCCCGTTCGCAGAGAAAGATTAAAGATATTAAAAATTACGCCGCATAATTTCTCCGCACGCGAAATAAGCATGAATGCCGGGTAATTACTTATGGACGCAGAGCTGTCAGTAGAGAAGCTATAATAGAAGAAATCCCCAAAGGGGTTTGCAATTTCACGATCATCACAGGAATCGGTGCCATTATACGAAACCACCGAAGGAACCGAGGAGACTTTTCTTCGAGTTGAAAAACTTAAAGAAATGTGTGAGATTAATACGAAGTAATACTTTAACATTGTATGTATCTGCAATAGTATTGGTGATTCTTTTCTTTCGTTTGATAATGTCGCATGTAGATTTCTGGAAAACTTTCGGGAGTCAAAAGAGGCTTTTGAATACGTTTCAGTACAAATTGGTGGTGGCATTTGAGTTGTTGGGGTCTGGAGTTTCTGAATGGCTGGTGGGTAGCGACTTTTACTTAAGTATTGCACAAAGCACCATTTCCGTTGTTGTGTCAGAAATGATTTAAGAAATGGAAGAAAAACTTTGCGCGGAGTGGATACCAACACAAAGAAGTGGTTCTATAGGAAATTTTGCATCCCTGGTGATAACTAAGTCTTCGTTGTGCTTTTCTTGTTGTCATGACGCTTTGTTGTACTATAAACGATAATTGAGGTATTCCTAATATTTATTAAAGTGATCAAATACATAGATCGAACACACATTTATATTCGTAAGCCCGCACAAAATGAAGAACGTTCCATAAGAAGCCAAGCATAGCCGGAATGATATGATGAGTTTATCTACATACATATATGTACTCGCTTATACACACATAACTGTTTTATTCGTAAGGTTTGCGAACCCGTGAAAATTTTGGAAGTCAACTTTTGATTTTCTGGATCAAGGCGTTTTATTTGGACGACGGTGTCGACGTTTGACTGGAGGCCTCCCAGTGGAGGCGAATTAGTGAGGAAATATAAACCGGCTTATCTTCGGCACTTTCAAATTTGATTTTATTGATATAAAAAGTATAAGGAATAATCCCGCTTTTGTGGAAAATAACAAGTACGTTTTAATATTCGGGAAAAAAGAAAAGATTTTTTATAGGCATACTGTAATACAAATATAAATAAAATTATTTTTGTCCAGACAGGGTTGCATTCTTCCAAGAATGGAACGAAATAGGATTGTGAAAGAAAAAAAAAAACTTCATTTCACAATATTATATGTCAATACACAATAAATACATAAAATAAAAATACAAAATTCAAGGTTCGTGCAATTGAACTCTTGAACTTTGCTCTTGATTTTCCAGTTGTTTCTCGTTGTATCGCTGGCCACTCTCAATGTACTTGATAACCAAGCCCAAGATGTGAGAGCTCAGAACCTTCCCAAATTTTTTGCGCTTTCATCCTAAGGTGAAAACCCGGCGAAGAATAATTACATGGTTATTATGTGCAGTCATTATGTATACTAATTGTTATTAGTACTTTAAAAGTGAAAATTAATTTACTTCCTTTTCTTACTTGGAATGCCACTATCGGCGTCGTAATCTATCACGTGAGGACTTCAAAGCGTATATAAAAAACAATCACAAGATAAGCCAGAAATTTTACGGGTCAATTGTCACGGTCGTGTTCTACTTGTGGACGGTAACGCCTCGGTTTCCGAAGCTTTAGTTGATTCGTCAAATACATATAAGTCTTCGTCATCACCGATTGGCCAGCTCGACAATTCTCTCTTTGTGCACAGTCAGCGCTACTTGCTCGCTTAGCCCTCATCCGGCTTTTTCAAGGCACAATTTGTTGACACCCAATTTTTTTTTCGCTTTGTGTTTTTGGTCCTCCCAAGCTTAAGAAAAAGCTAAAAATAGAACAATTGCAAACAAAATGTTAGCATAATTTCCGTCCGTACCATGCGTTACTTTCAGAGTAATCTTATTAAAATCTATTGTTGGAACAGTCTTTGCATTGTATTTTAAATAATTTTCATTTTATATTCAGCACCGAGGAATGGCTCTCTAATAATTATGTGAAAGGGTTTGTAATAGTCAGAAGGATGCATCAGAGAGCCCATGGAGTATATATATTTTTAATCAGCATCGAATTTTGAATCTGTTTAATTATGTCCCACCGTCCACCTGTGGTAAACATTTCCCTGGTCGCAAAAATGAAGCTACCAGCTTACAACTTGGCTGGCACATTGAAAATTCTTGAACGCGATTGGCTTTAAAAATGGACTGAAGGACTGTACTGTACAACTTAAGCTAAGAATATCTTTTTCCAAAATATGTTTTCCAAAAGAAAAAAAATTCATATTTTTTAGTACCTTTATACAATGAACCAAGCATCAAAAACTTCGGAATTCACCTAAACATGTCCATCTTTTCGCTTTTTTATCAGCGCAGTATGGTGTCTGTAGTAAATAGTCTTCCGTTCGCTAAAAAAAAGACTTCGTTTTTAAATTTGGCGAACGAATTTGAAGATAGCCTACAAAGCTATATAAATTGAAAACATCTTTGCTTTCTCTATTTTTTCGTTGTTACTTACAAGCTACAATAGAAGTACGCACACATATCCTCTACAAAAATAGAAAAAACCATTTTAAACAAACAGTCTTTTATGTTCTGTTATGTAAAATTAGAGAATATCTTCCATCAATCGTATCCAGCCGATTTCACTATTTCATCTTAAAAAAAATTTAAAAACGCGAAAAAAGTAAATGTCTATAATGTTATGAACGCGGCTGATTTTTCCATTTTTCTACAAAATGCATGAAAACTTTCATCGTGTGTTCCTTATAGTTTATCGGTAATGAGTAAAAAGTCAGAAAGTGGACGCGTTTCTAGCTTATTATAGCCATGTGCTTTAACCAATTTGTTTCATTTTGAATGCCAATCTGCATGCAAGAACTTGCAACGTTTTTGCCAAGTTTAAAGTCGACATCTTCATTTTAGAGACGAGGACGGGCAGACGCACACATTGCTGAAATCGATTTAGAATTCGGTGTTAATGAGTTATGTACTAAATGGAATCTCTGTAGCTATCTTTTAGTCGTTGCAAATGTTTTGATAAAACGAATGCGTTTCCCTCTGGCGGTGGGTATAAAACTAAATCGTCTTGGTCACAAAATGGATCACACCAATGGATCTTCAGGAAACCTATTCGTCGGATTTTCTCACATATACTTTATGTCTATCTAACTATCTGCTGGCTGTTATTGTAAACGTTTTCTTCTAAAAACATTTATTAGCATGAGTAGTGTAACAAGTATCGTTTGGGTCCCAAATTCTTTAATAAAAAGATTCCTTTTAAAAAATAAGCATTATTTTTAACATTTCTCTGAAGCTTTCTTATTGATTGCTTATGCAAAGTTCACTGTAACATCATGTGTGTATTTGTATTTCTGCACATGCACAAGTGTTCATGTATTTTTCGGGCACGTTTACTTACAGAAATTAAACCGATTTTCTATCATTATTTTGCTAAAAGGTAAAAAAGTTTTCCTTTTTACAAAAAGTAATTAATAATCGACTTAAAACTCGTAAAACTGTAGTAAACTTATTTATTGTAATTGTTTTTATTCCTATTGTTGCATTCTCTAAATTCCACTTGAAAATCTGCTTATGTACCGCAACTCCCTTAACATCGTGTGCTGACAAATGAAATAGAAAAAGTTTTTGTGGCAACAAATGTTTTTGTTGTTCTAAGTGGTTGTTTTACAATTCAAATCAGTACTACAAAAATTTGGAAAATCACAATCTCTATCTGGATTGTAGATTGAATACCTTAAATAAAGTTGAATTCAAAATTTTTATAAACTTTAAGAAACATGAAGGGAATTGTAATAGAAAAGCCCCTTCGTGCCGCTTTAAGATAAGTAAGTGAGTAAAGAAAGTGAATCCAGTAGAGGTAAATAAAAAACTGGATTTCGTTAAATTTATCTTAGCTTCCAGAATTCCTTTTCAATATGTCTGATCAACAGTATGCCAGTAAGCAATCAACTAAGTAGATGGTTTCAAGTGTGAGCAGTGCGATTAAACTTATTGTTCTTATGAAGCCCTGAGAGTGTCCAAGGGATGTTATGGCCATATGAGCATCGTAGCTACTGATAGCAGAGAAGTATCCACATGTTTAGGCTTATTGGGGAATAGGGTAAACTGGTCCAATTCATTGGAATTTATAAGGGGGACGATACCAACAAAAACAAACATTACTGAGCAGATCATCAATATTATAAGGGCCGCCATATACCAAAAATAACAGATAAAAATCTTGTCTACAAAAAGTGCTGAAAAGACAGTTCTGTGCTGTTCTCAGGTGCTGAACAGGCAATTTTGTCTTAATAACTGGTCTCGTCAGATATTACTTGATTATTGCTTGCCATTGGCCTGTCTTAGCAGCGTTTGCGTAGACTATATACTAGGTTAGGAACTGTAACATAATGATTCAATCATAAACACCATTGAGAAAGGGGTTTTGTTGTTGCCACGGACTTTATATGGTTTTGAAAGATATCTAAAGTAGCGGTTAACGAATAGTACATTTTTTCCAAGGAATGACTAAAAACTTATTTATATACTTTACAAGAAAAGTTTAAGAGAATTTTTCTATGGTTATATACAAACGCATGAATGGCTAGACGTATAACCTTTCCAAAGGTTGTTACGTACCCTTCATTATGTTCGAGTATCAATAAGATGATTCGATTCGGTTTGGCGCTACTTTCAGCACCTCTGACTTGAAAGGATTGCGTACTTCAGAAACCTATCGAAATATATGAATATTTTTTCTAATTTTTTCTTTAATTGCATATCGCGTTTTGGTGCGTCGGACTAAGTCACCAGTGAGCGGTGAGCAACTTATGTCGATAATTTTTGCCTATGAGTAATATACTGGCACAGATTCTTGCTAACGTACAATAGTGGATCTATCTCCTTAACTTCTTGTTTGCTTCTTCGCGGTAGTCCGTTACTGCGTTTATTTGAGTTTAACTCTAAAGATTTTGCCCTAAGGACTTGCTTCACGGATATATAAACACATAACCTTTGCTGGCTTTATTTGTTTCTGTTTTGCTGTTGTTAGAAAGTTTTAAAATTTCCCGTTTTCAAATTATCCGTAACGATACTTACATTTATGTTATTTTTAGATGAAGCAAAACAAAATTTGTGCAAAAATTTCTACTAACCATATCGTTTCACGCAATATTCAGCCTAATCCCTATCGTTTGGAATGATTTGTTAACTACGCTGTTAGAGTAAACTGATTTTTGTTTTATTGTGGTTTTCATCATTTCAATTTTTTTTCTATTTATTTTTTCTATTATTTCCTATAGTTTTGAAGAGGCAAATGGAATTTGAAATGAATATTGTTTTCAAATTGTCGTTCCATTGTTTTTTTTTGTAAATAGAAAAAGAGCAAAATAATATCAAAAAAATTGTAACCCAATTTATTTGAATTAACGAAAGGCACGGTCCACCATTAAATTGTTCTACACTTCGCTTAACACAGTTATTCATGTAACGACTTTTCAAAATTTTGGTCCAATCTGACCTCTTTTTAATAGCTTTCGTCCTTGGCCCAAAATACGGTGGTATACCAATTTCATCAAAATATCTCGAAAATTGCGACTGACAAGCTCAGATCTTCAGAAACTGGTTCTTATTCAATCGGCATAATTTATATATCTGGGTCTACCTCAAGTACTTCTTAATGTGTGCATCCGCACCAATCTAGTGAAGGCTCGTACCACAAGTGGTGTACGGTATAAAAAGCTCGAATAAATTCAAGCTGAAAAGAATGAGAAAATTTAAAAACAGAGGGGAATATAAAAATTTATTCAAAATTTTATTAAATAAGCGAAAAATTTTTACATATTTGCAGTCGACTAAGTTATCAAAATTGCCATACCACATTACTATTTCGTCTTATTATGTTCAACCTAGAGACATCGTTTAGCAAATTCGTGAATAAGGTACGAACGTGGGCTTTGTTTCAAGATGGAGCTTTCAATATTAGGTTTGATCTGTAATCTAGCCACAAGAATCGACTTCGCTGCAGAGAAGGTTTCTAGACAAAGTGTTCGTTTTCCTGTACAAGCAACATCTACGATTTCCAGAATTAATGAATTGGAATTAATAAGAAGATATGGAAATGAATCAGTCGATTCGTTTAAATATTTCACAACATAGCTGTGCAGATTTCAATCACGCTGTGGTTCTGGAGGCTCCGGTAAGATTTCTAACAAATCCCCTGCGCCTGAGGAGAAACTTAAAGAATTACCGACTTTCCATCTTTGTCAGTAAACAATGCTGGTTTAATGAGCAAAAAATTTAACATGAGTACATCTAAACACTGTTTAATACCGTACCTAAATCCATTTGCAATTAAAAAAGGTTTAAACGGTGTGTCATCAGATATAGGCTCCATTTCTTTTTCTCACACACGGGGTCAATACATAACTTCATACTATAGTATTGTTGCATTACAATGGGTACATTGAATTTGGAAGCAATGAGAAAATTAACGAGTAAATGCTCTCATTTCAGTTCTGTACTCTTTCTCTTACGGTCTCTAATATCGTTTGTTTGTGCCGGATGCCTTCTTGCAAATCCATTAATTTTGCTACGAAAATGTTGCTAGCAAAATGTGCTATTCACTTAAAAACTCAGAATTGAATGTGCTCTTGCCTTGCAAACGCTTGAGAAAATGTGAAAAAACAATTAACAATCAGCAAATTTACTAGCCTTATTCTCTATTTTACCAGCCTTTTTCACAATATTCTCTATTTTACTAGCCTTTTTCACAATATTCTCTATTTTACTAGCCTT
>KK502555.1:261420-320728 GCA_000688735.1 Glossina austeni
AAAAATTCGCGCCCATACAAATAATCTATTTTTTCTCGTACACATTCTCTGTGATTTTTCTTCATTTTTACAGTCTCTAAATTTGATTTTTACAAATTCTGAGAAAACATAAATCTGAATTAGCACTTGTTGCATCACAATTACAAATTTGAGAAACATAAATACGTCTCTCTTGTTTCACGGTAAGTCAGTTGATCTTTTTCCTTTGCCTGTTATCCAGCACGAAATTTAAAAGTTGCCCGGCTTACAAAAATGAGGCTTGCAAAAATGGTTTCCAATGATGAAGATTTTGAAAATTTTTTGCGAACTACGCATAGTGGAGTTTCTGTTAAAAGAAAGATGTTAAACTAAAACAATAATTCCAAAAAAACTATCGTTGATAAGGATATTTCACCCATAAGAGAGCTGACTGTGGATTTCAACACCACCTCATCTAACTCTCCGATCCTTCCTCCTTCTAACAGCAAACTAACTTCTTCTTCCAATAAGGGCGGTGCTGAGCACAGCGACAAAAACAGTAGTTCAATAACAGCCCATCAGGTCAAAATCTTTACGGTGATGACGTGACTGGTGAGTCCTACGTTTTTATTGAAGCAAATCTCAATAACTCAGACAAGCATTTTCGTCTCCACTTTGACTTATTCTTCTTTGAACACAAAGACCTTAATCTTAATGGATTGACCAATATAAAAACCATCAGCAATGGCAAAGCCAAACTGTGTTTTGCCACTGCAGCTGATGCAAACAATTTGATCTTAAACAACGATTTCCGCCTTAAGTCATGCAAGGCTTATATTCCCAGAATGTTTACCAAAAAATTCGGAATTGTTAAAAATATCCCACTCACATTTAAGGAAGAGGATTTCCTTAAGTCAGCTAGCTCGGACATCGAAATCCTGTCAGTTACAAGACTTCACAGAAGAGACCCTACCAATAGAGAAACTTTTATTCCAACTAACAGCCTTAAGATTGGCTTGAAAGGCAAACTGATCCTTAAATCTATAAAATTTAATTTTTGTAACATCCCGGTCGGCTGTTTCATCCTCTCTGTGAAACCAATTGGCAATACCAATTGTTTATGCAAAGTCCACCCTTATGATATACGGACGATTTTTGAAGTTTTCTCTCTTTTCATAATTTCTCTCTTTAATTGAGCTACTAAATGTGTGGAAAATTATGAAGAGAAATAAAGATTAACGGAATTTCGTTATCATATGAAATACTACACCGTTGTAAAGAACGCAGGAAAAGCAGACCTACTCTTATTAATACGCACCTTAGCCCAAAAACCAAACGTCCTTCGGTGATTACAATTCCAGCGCCAAACCGACAGCTTGGCAGCTGTCAGCTGGTTTGCTGAATTGATTTTTTGCTGAGCTTTTTGCTGATTGATTGAAGACGAACCTTTTAATTTGTTCTTGTCCATTGATATTGAAAAGCTTTTAATTCTTATTGAAAGAGTCTGGGCTTCGTTGCTGTTTGGCTCTATCAATAATTCTTTAAAATATTCTTATTATTATTATAATAATAAATTTAACCAGAGAATAAATTCTAAGACTGAACTTTTAAACAACTAGCGTCTTAGGCTTTCGGCTTTATTAAAAACTCTACCGCACTTGAGATTTGAACCCACGACCATTGAGAGTCACTAGTCGAGACTTTTGCCTTTCGGCCACTCAGGCGGGTATAAACTACATAAATTTTTCACGGTCAATTTTTCACTCGTAATAAATAATTCATGTGTAGCGTCAAATGAAGGCATTCTATTCTACTCCATTCAGTGAAAGATATTTCTTGTTCTTTTTACGTGTATAAATTGTTTTCATTGAACAAATTTGCTTTTATTTTTGTTTCCTCCTCTATATTAATATATTTTTAATATCTTTTTTCATAAGACTTTTCATTTCCTTAAAGAATAGTAAAAACCACTTCTGCTGCCGTCTATTTGCATGTATATCAATTGCTTTGATTCTACGATTTCAAGTACTTTTTGCTTCCCTCATTTACAAAGTTATCTTCTCTTTTCACTTGGAAGCGACTGCTTATTGTTGTTATGTTGGATGTGATATATTTTTCGGAAGTTATTTGCATTTACTGTAAAACTGAAACGCTGTGAGCATTACATTGCTAGAAATTTTTTGGGTACTAACAGAATTAAAGAGTTAAAACATTGCTTGTCGAACATTGCTTGGTTCGAGACATATTAAATTAAATAGTTTTTGCTTCAAGATATACGTAATTATGAACAATAAGGGAAAGTCATGTTTACTGTGGGCCCCACCAAGTGCTTGAATTTATCGATTTCAGAAACGATCCATGCCTACAAAAGTTTTATATTTTTTGTGATCTATGTGAGTTATTATTTTTTCAGACTAATTAACCATGTTTGTAGGCAAAGAAATCCTAGTCCTATTTATTCCTAACAATTTTACATTTAAGTACCAGTTGGTTCTACTAAATACTCATTCGCTATTGAAAAACAAGTAAGTCTTTCCCGCTTTTCAATGAATCATTGATATCTATCATCTCAAATTAATAAAGCAAGAATTTTCCTGCCTCCAAAAAAATTCTTTACTAATACTTAGAAGAATGACACCTACAGGATAAAGCTGGGATTTTTTGCTGAGTGCGGAAATCGCAATGACTTCTTCATTAAAATGTCTCACAGTTCTCTTAAATACTTGTAAACTTTCTCACTCTATTACCTGCTAAGAATTGTAGTTTAGGGTTTTTTGTCTCTAAAATAATCGAGATAACACCAGTTTTTAACTTGATCTATGATATGCCAAGTCGCAACCTCCTTTATAACAATGAGTATCTTAATAACAGGGAAAGGAATGACGAAAGGGTGACCAGACCTTAGACTAAGAAGTGTTTTAATCTTATATGGATCAAGAATATCTCTGATATATAGTTATGGGAATATCAAAGGAAAGAAAATATCTGGCTTAGCCCCGTGATATTAAAAATCATCTTAAAAAAAAGGTTGAGGTACCTTGATCGATTGACCCCATCTTTCGAATTACAATTAAGTTTATTAATTAGTTATTTTGAATTGTTATAAATGTTATAAATGCACAGTTGTTTTATAAATTAAAGCGCTCCTTGTCTAGATGAGACCATTAACTTTAAATAATTATGCGTTTATCGTCAACGTTATTTATTTATTTCATAAGTTGCAAAGCAAAAACTGTCTTAAAAATTACCAACAATTATTGTCCCTTTTTCCTTCAAAATAGTTATTCTTTAGAAAAAATGGTTGATGCTTGTATGATAGCAAGGCTGAATATTGTTGATGGATTTATTTAATTTTGACATAGCATTGCGCAGCCAAAAAGAAAGGATTTTTGAAAAAAACCAAAAATTCGCATCGCAATCAGTAAACTTAGTGACGCGCACGAAAGTAATGATTATTGACATCATATTGGTGTTCATTTGTGATAAAAACTAAACTCAAAGTATTCATAAATAAACAGTCACTCGTCTTTGAACAATGTTTAGGAAGAGCACAAAATTCTACTACGACTGTTTGTAGAAACTATTGTTTTTTGGCTCCTTTGAACGAAATCGCTTACCAAACATTAGAATCCATGATAGATGTTAATGGAAAGAAAAAACTATCGTGACTGGTATAAGCAAGTACGTAAAGAAATAATTTACTTGCAGAAATGAAAGCATAAATTAAATAAAGTTAGCTTAACGACCATTTTCCCAAGTCGAGTTCATGTATACAGGTTTACAGATCTCTTACAGTGCTTTATTTCGTCCTGTTTCTTGACAAAAAAATAACTTTATTTAAAATTTCCTTGTGTGCTTGTTGCTATTATCAAATGATTAAAATCAGCAGCATACTTTAAAGCGCATTCGCGTAATCGCTTGTCGTGTGTAAACCGAAGCTAAAGTTTACTTGTAAATATTAGAAGAAAAAAACCTACACGACAGTATAACCACATTTATAAGCATATAAATATACCTACGAAGGAATGCGACTACTTGTACCTCGCAGAATATTAAAACTGTTTGTATATTATCCATGTGTTCGTTACGTGCATGTAACGTTATTCCACAAATCCTTCCGGTACGTACAGAAAAAGCGTATTTGTATGCTTCCAAGTATCCGTGGTCACATGTGTGTGAACGCAAAAGTCTTTACGTAAACGAGATTTTCAACTCCGTCCTCTAGTCGGCATACTATACTATAATGCCTCGTACGTGATCTGATAAATGAAATAATAAATGTGTTTTCGTGCTACTTTTTTCTCCTTCAGCTCTTTTTTCCATTTTGGACTGTGTCACTTATTTTCATTTGAAACTGATTTATTCGTTAAGCTTGATACGACATTTTCATGTCACTTAATAAGTCAGTGTGTTCAGTTTATCAAATGGTTTTTTAAGAACTTTATTATATTACATATTGCACAACTACGGCTTTGATATTTATTTAATTTAATTAATTTATTTAATTTATTTAATTTGACGCCATTGATATTTACGGGGCGTGGCTCGCTGTATGCATTCCCATCGAACGGTATTATGGCTTTGGTTGGTAAAGAAAGTACGAAAATAATTATACACCACCAGAAAATGGAGAACAAACTGCTTCGAACTAGTTGAACGACTCTGAATTACGTAAGAAATTGTTCAAATATCTATGTAGATTGGCTTATTTTTCTTAACATTTTGACACTTTTTTTTATAAATTTGTTCAAAATTTTTATACATTTTCATTATCATGTTTTCCTATGGATAGGCTTTTACACATTAATCGGCTCACAAACAAGCAAGATTTTTAATTACTTCGAATTAATATTCGGCAAAGCTAATTGAGTAAATATGAAAGAAACAAAATAATTTTAATTTTTAGAAAGCGGCAATAGTCGATGGAATATAAATATTTGACAAACAAACATGATTTTGAATTTTATGATAGCTTAGAGTACAGTTCGTATATTCTGACAAAAACCACAAATCTGGTTTAAAAATTTTCATTCTCTCAAAGAGGGTATGAAGACCAAATCCCATTCTATAATAAGTAACTTAACAGGCTAAGATTTGCATATCTACATTATTTATGGTCCTGCGGAGCCACATTCCCTGCGATTTGCAGCTATTCACAATCTGTCATGTTTTAGGACAGAGATTATGAAGTATTTTCGACAACGCTTATGATGTATATTCTTAATGGCTTCACTTGCTATTTTTTAGTTGTGTATTTTTTTATTGTGGTTTATTTATACTTTACTTTTTATCTACTTTAGATATATTTCTACATAAAATTGTATGATTTTGTATTAAATTATTGTATGCGTCTTCATAGGAATCAAAGCTGTTTTCAGAAAACGATAACATTAAAAAAGAATTTGAAATGAATGAAAAACAAATAGTGGCCATTGTATTTTTTTCGTAAGGTGCAGTGAACGTAGCCGATAATATGCTACCATTTGAAAAATGATTGGCAAAGATTGAAGTAAAATAAATTCGAAATTATTTATATATTGATGTGTTTATGAACAGATGATGATATCCGTGACCTCATGAAATTTTCGTTGTGCAAATCAAGATTGATTAAAGTACATGCAGATTTTTTTATATAATGCCAAAATTTCTATATAACATACGTAGAAATGCACTTCAATATGAACATCTCTTCAAAAATTGACGCTAATTTCAACATATTCAAATTGGTTTTAATTAAAAACTTTCGCAAACTTCACAGCACACTCGCATATTTGCATATTTTGGATTTATTGGCATTGAACCTGGAATCTCTTAATAATGATTACCTTCCCCGTGACAGCAATCTTTATTGCTTGATGTTAATTGTGAAGAATAATAAAAATTAGTGAAAGGAATCCACGTCTACATGATATGAATTTTTCATGCAATAACAAGACGAGAGATATCTACTCTTCTCTTCTAGTTAATAATTGACTTACTGGGAAGCTTCCGAATGCCGCTGAGGTAGAAAGTTGCTGGTTTCGCGGCAAAATAGTCCTTTTCGCGTGTCTTGTGAACAACTGATTTGCTAAATACCATGGCATCTGAACAAGAAGTAATCAAAAGCAGCTATATGCGAGAATAATTGGCCGGCGGAGTAGAAAATCACTTCCTTTATTTCTTGGTTACTTTTGTGCATTTGGGGGGGCGGTGCCATGAAGAAAAATCACTTTTCGAGTTCTTTTATCCGTAAATGGTCTCTTTTCCCCAGCTCGCCATTCATTTGAATTTATACCATTCAAGTGCAATAGTTTTGCTAGGTTTTATAGGTTCGTAGTAGTAGATGATAATTTTTTCAATACCGCCAAGTGCGTAGCAGCGCTTTTGGGAAATGAGTATTCGCCTTTCAAAGAATATGAATGGTTGTTTTAGATCAGCACACACTTTTGCTTCTTTAGGATTGTTGTGCAGGATCCACCTTTCATCGCCCATAACAATTTGGTGAAGTTATTCCTTACTTTTATAACGATTTGACAAATGTAAGCAAATGTCAGCTCTACAATCCTTGTTCTTTTCCTTTATCTCATGGGTGTCCCATTTTCCTGCCTCTCTGTAATCGAATTGAAATCGCTTTCTGACTTATGTCTGACTGTAGAGCAAAGAGTTCTTTTTAAGTTGTGCTGTATTTCGTCAGTAAGAATGCTTTCCAACGAAATTTGAGCACTTAACAAACGAAAGAAATAGAGCTTTCTTCAATTACACGTTTTTCAGTTTCTAGTTCTTTTGATTTTCTTTGCCTTTCAGCTAATGGGAGACGACGAATGATGGTACACTGGTTTTGATTTCCCTTATCCCTTTTTTCGTGGAGAAATGTTTTAGAAGATTAAAAATGTAGACCATACAAGCGACCTAGTGCGATTATACGGGCTATTAAATTCGATTCTAACTTATATCGTCCTCCGTCGTGCCTGACACAAAACTCGTTTTGGATGGAATAATAAACACACATTTCGGTTTATTAAAGCCAGGTGTTTGCTGAAGCCAACGCCGGACTGAAGGACTTATGAAAGCTTCTTTCGTTATGTAATTGTATATCATCAGCAGGTTTTTAAAGTAATAGTCTTAAATTTTTTGCCGTACAAATTTCAGTAAATGTTCTCATTTCAGTTCTTTACCCTCTCTTACGAACTGTAATATCGTTTGTTTATATCGGATGCCTTGAACTAGTAATTAATAATTTTGCTGCTGATGGGGCCTTCGCATGGTGGATAACCTTTCCTTGAGAACCTATTGAAATATTGCCAATAAATTTTAATAGAATGAATATCCTTTCCACACTTTGTAATTCATTCACCTTTTATGTATTAAAATAAATACATACATATATATATATACAATATAATAAATTTAGAGTGGTGGTCGAAATGACGACTGCAAATTCTCCACGAAGGCTTAAGTGATTCGGTTACAATCCCGGAATTTTCACACCGTTTGGTTATGTGTTCGAGCAATTTCGGGAAATTGTATAAATGAATCACTTCACCTTCTTTGCAGCCTTCACTGCCACACACAATGAATTTTTTGAGTGTTTGTCCCCTTGGCATTTTGTATCTGTAAATATTTTTATACTTTTTTTAATACTTTCTTAAAAAATATCGTTTGTATCAAGCGCTTGGACTTATACTACACGACAAAAAAGTTATAGTGGTATAATAAGTGGTTTGGTTTATAATCAAATTTGCATTTCCACGATCGAACTGCTATAAAGAGCTTGCATGGCGCTTACATATAATTGCTTAAGCAAATGCACGCACAACCGCACACAAGTACTTCTGCTTTCGCGCGAATACACTCACGCACAGATCTGTTGAATACGCAAACAGATGGGTAGAGAAACGGACAAAAGAACAATACTAAAGGACTACGGGACTGTTAGATAAGACATGCAATTCCTGGAAGACATTGCGGAGATCAGGTAAGCAATAGGCCAAGATTAAAAATATTTTATTTAATTTTACGAACGATATTAGAGACCGTAAAAGAGAGAGTACAGAACTGAAATGAAAGCATTTACTGAAATTTGTCCGACAAATATGCGTAAGCCTACGCTATGACGTGTACTTGTGTATGTGCGAGTGTGAGTGTTACATGCTAAAAAAGAAATACTTGTGTGAGGTTGTGCGTACGTTTGCTAAAGCAATTATATGTATGAGCATAAGTAACGGAATTTTCTACTTTGATTTTTGTGAGCTTGGCAGTTTTTATTTTCGGTCTGAGTGGCAAGACTCTCGACTAGCAATTCAATGGCCGTGGGTGGTTCAAATCTCAAGTGCGGTAGAGTTTTTAATAATAATAATAATATTAATAAAAATAAAGCCGAAAGCCTTAGATGCTAGTGCTTTAAGTCTTAGAATTTATTCTCTGGCTAAATTTATATAATAATAATAATAATAATAACAATATTTTTGGTATTTTTATGTGAACATTTTTTTATAAATAAATCTGCCTTATATTTGGAGAATTACCATTATTTTCCTATGTATTTAAATGTCTATTGTCAAAAAATTTTTATTATAATTATTCTTCCTGATTTCTATCATTCTTATCTATTTAGTAACGAAAAGGAAATATTATAATTATATTTTTCTAGTTTTTACAGTAAATATTTTTCCTACTTATTTTATTAAAAATATTTTTCGAAATTTATCGTTTTTTTCATTTTTCGATTACATTTTAAAAACATTTTGTTGTAAAGAAGGCAATATTTCGCATATTACATTTTATTTGCATTTCAATCTATGCATACGTTTGAACAGTTAAACATTAAACAGAAGCACTTGAATTATAAAACACAGAATATGCAAGTTTCAAGCAGTAAGTACATTATCATTGCGAAGGCGTAGTTGGTAAAGGTGTTGTAATCGAATCATAGGTTTTTTGTGTGAGACGTTAACCCGCGCGGGTTAATGCTCAATTTATTTTTGTTTAAACGATATTTTGGTCAAAGTCAAAAGCCATTCGAAAATAATAATAATAAGATTTTGCTTTTAATAACAGTGATAGGAAATATACGTGTAGTGGAAGTTGTATACGTGTAGGAGGTTTCCGTCGGTCGGCTGTATTCCTACTCTTCACGAAACGAGTGGCGGTATTCAGAATGACGAACTTCCGTTTATTAAGATCTCTTTTCACAACTCTCCGCTCACATAGTAGCACTATTTAGAGAGAGAATTACGCATATTTGACGTACAAAATTCGGTAAATATTCTCTTTTCAGTTCTTTGATATCTCTCTTACGGTCTTTAATATTGATGGTTTTTATCGGATGCCTGCGGCTAGTACTTGATAATTTTGCTGCGCAAATGTTGCTAGCCAAACGTCCTATTTTATATATAATCTTTTCAATACGCATCATTATTCATTCGTTTTTCAACCACCACAAAGATCGATTGTTTTGGCAAACAAGATGTGGTCGTTTATTACACTTGCAAGTAAAATCGATCAAAAATTGATGCAATCTTCAAATTCCTCTTTTATTTTCATTATTAATAGAAAAAATATTGATGCAAAAAACTTTCATCATACGTAAATAACAATAACAAAATCCAATTAATAGTTCTTTAATGTTATGGGAAATATCGTGATTAGTTAGAATTTTAGCGTAAGTAACCAAGGTATTCGTAAGTATGTTGCATAAAACTTTCAAATTTACAATTTGTTAATGTATATGATTAACTAGTTCCTTTTTTGTGCCTACTGCAAGTAAACAACATGCAAGAGCAATGGAGTTGAAGCATGCCTTTAGTTTTGCGAAAGAATTGTCATTGCACGACATCGAAATCCGCAGAACTTCTCCAATTAATTAAGAAAAGAATGATTGCTAAGGCAACTTTCAGCTAGAAAGTATGTGAAACAAATTAAGTAATTTGTGCTGGCCCGTGAACAAATTTTATTAGCAAGGAGTGCGAAAATGTTTCAAAGGTTTAAAGAAAATTAAACACTAAATAAGTAAAAAGTAAAGTAAAGTAGCTATTGCTGTGAAAATATTTAAAGCATCGACTGCCGATAATTGGAGACATTAATTTAATTTGAAATGAAACTCCACGAGAAAATATACACAAATATGCCCACTTTGTTAAGGGTCACGTTTGTAAATTTGTTCTTGCGTCGCTCATCATTTAGTCAATAGCAAATGATTCTGAGACGCACACACATAGTTAAGTACGCAGTAAATTGAATGACAGTTATAAGAAAAGTATTCACCATAATCCCACTAACATAATCATAATTATCAATCACCATATCAAAAACATCATCGTTCCTATATTTAAAAATAATCATAATTACGATTATCGTCTTCACCATTGCCAACGACAGTGAATTAAGCAGTACTTTGCGGTCGTTATATTTTTAACATCACATTTGTTTGTAATTTATCGTAAGTCCTTGTATACACGTACAAATATTCATTCACCGTATTATTTTTTAATGTTCAAAAACTCTTTCTTAAATATATTTCGCTCGGAATCTCCACCTAGAATATAACCGAATGAAGACCATAGGTATGGTAGGGTACAAATCGACCTTGGGAATAACATCACACCCACCGAGTTACTTAGATAAGTTTTGTCGGTGCGTGCTTTTTTCTTAACATGGCTAATAATGGCACGTGCATTCTTTTTAATTTTAATTGTCTGCGCCGCCTCGCCACTATCGAATAAGCTACCTGTTCAAAATATATGACGACAGTTCGAAGTGATCTCCAATTAGCAACACCTAGGCCAACCTTTAGGTTTTTCATTAATGCAAAATTTGCTTACAATTAACTTCTTCTATTTTCGCACAGATGCAAGATATGGGACAATGCGCTAGGTAATGACGCTGCTGGCGTAATTTATTGTGTGATGCCAACTGAATCGTTGCATAGGACAGTGGCGAACACTCACGATGCAAGCACCATACGAGGACATTATCAAGGTAAGGCATGCCAAATATCGCGGTACAAACCCAATTCAGGAAGATCGTTTTGGGAGTGAACGCTGCTTTTTGCTCACTCAGCTCAAACATAAGCTGTCGCTAATACTAGTACAAATTGAATAACTAAACTTGCATTCAGAAACTATCACGAAAGCTAATGCACGCTGCTCAGCTTAGCTAAACCACCCAATTGAGCTCAACATCAGCATAGCGTTGTGGCGGCTTTTGTTTATGAAAATAACGATCAGAAGCGATTCTTCTTTTATTCATCTTATTTTTTTTCAATCAGCAGCAATAAAGCAAGGAAGCCATTGAATTAATATTTCTCTCACATTTTTTCCTATCCTTTTGGTTTTTACATTACAGAAGCGGCAATCACACACTAGCGTGCTGACGTCCGTGTCTGACTGTCGGCCAGACTGAACACGGATTATGCTTTTGTGTCCTTTTTCTTTGTAGATTACAGGGGCGTTAGGCATATGTCAGCGTGTAGATGTTCGCGCGTAGCTGGTCACCTGCCTGGGCAGGTATTATCCTTCTTGGCTTGAACAGTCGGACGCAGTCTTGCGGCTATTTACGGTAGTTGCTGAAACTTTCGAACTTGATTATAACTGGTCCGTATTTACAATCTCAGTCAAGCAGATCCACAAATTCGAGTCAAAAAAACGATTACGTTCAAAAAAATTGCGTAAACAAACGATCGAAGTGAAATCGTTTCATCCATTCTGGTATGTTCGCAACATTTAACATATCTCGCAAATGTAACGTCTTCGTCTTACACAATTTTTGTCGTGACATCTTAGAAAATTTTTCAGTTCGTTTCTTTTGGGGTAATGTGCTGTATCGTTTAGTGCGATTTCAGGATCAATTTTAGTGCACCTTTTTGATTTTGTAAATGGTTGTTCAGATACAGATAAATAAGAAATATTTGGATGAAATATGAGTACGGTGCTGCGCCAGCTATTGATTTCTCGGAGACATATAACAGCTGGCGGATTTTTAGTAAAAGCGTTATCCTCTTCAGCATACTAAAGTACCGCTCGTTGACGTTGCTTTATATTTACGTTGACTGGGATTTCAACTTCACTTTCCAAAATACGTCTTTCTTTGTTCGGGTGATAATATTGGGCACTTTCATTGGAAACCGAACATTCTTCCTCATTTCTAAGCGGACTGTACAGGTCACTCAAATAATATTTCCAAATCTACAATGTCTGAGTTGCTATTATTTTTCCTTTCTGCAACAATTTGGATCTCAGCTCAAATTTCCTTTTTCATTTGCGTTGCAACCTCACACATAAAATGATTGTTACAATCGAACTTTCTTGACTCGACTAACTTACCTTCTGGAAATGTTTTGCTTTTACAACCACGTCACGAGTGCCTAAGAACATCGCAACGTTCTTGTGGTAATCCCTTGCTTTTCTAAATGTTCTGCTAATTGTTATTAATTTTTCCACCAGTCGCCAGCTGCGTGAGGCAGGTAAAAAAGCATGAATGCGTATTTGGTTTTCCCTTTTTTTGGAATTTGGTTTCTTAGAAAATTGCGTAGGTTTCACGAAATGTAAAATCATGAAGTGTGTCAACATCGCAACATTGTTTGTCCCGATCAACGTTATTTTCAAAACCACCCGTTCACTTGTAGGTGCTGACCTAATTATAGTGCTTACACAGAATGTTAAATTTTACTTACGATTATATCTAAGCAAAACGCAACCACTAGCGACAAATATGTACGTTGGCAGATTCCTTAAAATTCCTAGGAATTATTATAACATATATTTAAGGTATCTATTTTTATCAAATATTACCGCCAAGTTCAAATAATTCAACAACACTGAGTGCCGAGAATTTACTTTACTTTTGCTTGATATCTCGAAGTAAACATCGGAAATGCTATTATCAATCCAGCCAAACGATAAAATTTGTACTTCCCTTTTTGCAGGATTTTCTTTTGTAAGTTTACGTCAAATTTTTGTTTTTGTGTTACAGATAGTGATTATAATTGTAGAGAACTAAGCGCCCACATATGTAGCAAAGGGGTTGGCGACATTGGTCGTTATCATTTTTATCATTTTATTATCAAATTTGGTATTCCGAAACAAAAGTCACAATAAAACCCTCAAAGTTCAATTGTAGGTTAAAATCCGGTTGTTAATTTGAGGAAATGTTCGCTGGAGTGGCCGAGTAGGTTACGGACTTTGACTGATAACTTAATGGTTGTGGGTTCAAAGCTCAAGTGCGGTAGCGTTTTCAACAGTACGGATAGTTTCAGATGCTAATGCTTTAAGACTTTAGTCTTTGAATTTATTTCTCTGCCTAAGTTAATTATAATAAATAAATAATAATAATGCCGGTCTGAAAAATTGTTCGAACTGAAGGACAATTTTTAATTAATTATTTTAATATGATTATTAATATTTTACTTTATGCATGCTCAGACAAATAAGAGCAGCTATCAAAGCTGTACGCAGGAGTAATTGGTCTACGTCGTGGCGTTTATCGATTATATTAACGTAGTCTTCAATGGCTCTGAGTCCTCGGATGATAATGAAACCTCAAATCTCTTTGCTGAATACTTCCGACGAAATTTGTCGACTGCTAATTCCGATTTAACTGTAAACTATCCATATCCGATAACTAATTCGGTTTCAATTCCTAATTTGGTCCTTTCAGAAAATGACGTTTTAGAGGGGTTGATTTCTCTAAAGTATAGTTGTGCGCCTGGACCTGATGGAATTCCATCCTGGGTACTTAAATCTTGCGCTGTCGAGCTATTTAATGTTATTTCAAAGATTTTCAACCAGTAATTGAATTCCTTATTCCTATTCACAAAGTGGAAGTAGACAACTCGTTGAGAACTACAGAGGCATTGCCAAATTGAGTGTATTACTTAAACTGTTCGAGCGAATTGTTACTCAGCATTTGGCCTTTGCCATCAAATCGTATATTTCTCCATTTCAATGTGGCTTTCGAAAAGAAAGATCTACGGTCACGAATCTCTTAGAATTTACTTGTCATGTTTTCAAGGCCTTTTCTAGTGGTTCTTTATACATGGTTATAGTGGTAATTTATACATGATCTTCCCTCGGTGATTAAATTCAGCCAGATCTTAATGTATGCTGATGATGTGAAACTGTTTTCTCTCTTTTCCATAGAATCGCAATCACATCAGCTTCAAATTGACTTGAATAATTTGGTTGCATGGTGCTCGTTGAATCATATGACACTAAACCTAAATAAATGTAAGAAGCTTTCTTTCTCAAGAAGGAAGTCATTCATTACGCAGTATTTCATAGATTCGCGGACGTCGATTCGTTCACAGATTTAGGCGTTCTATGTGACCATAGGTTACGGTTTAAATTGCATATTGAGTTCTCGTTAAGCAAAGCTAGGTCAGCGCTTGATTTTATAAAGAGGTGGTCTAAAGAGCTTGATGATCCCTACATTACGAAAAGGCTGTACATGTGTTTGGTTACACCAATACTTGAGTACGCCTCTGTTGTGTGGTCTCCTTCCAATAGGTGCTATGTAGATTCAATCGAATCGCGTGATTTGCCTATGGCGTACTTAAACTAACTTGCATTCTTAAATTCTCATTTTTTTTTTCTTTATTTCGAATACTAAATGGTGTTGTTAACGTTGTCGGTTGCCAAGCTTATGCATGTTTGGATTGGTTTAGGGGTTCGCTTGCAACCTTGATGTGTTCTTGTTGTGGGTATGTTTTTGTGCTAGCTGTCTACATGCTTTGTTTTTTCTTCCTTATTTTTTTATACATGAATTATTAGTTCAAGTTACTTTGTTTTTATTATTCTTTTTTCACATCGTAGTATTGCATACTAGTTTCTAAAATAATTAGTATAAGACTTACTATTAAAATTCACTTGAATTCGACTGTCAATTTGGCTTAGTTGAATTTCATGTATAAGTAAGTAAATAAATAAATAAATAAAAATAAAAAATAAATAAAAAAATATTCAGTACTGCTTAAACTAATGTAATTTCGGTTGAGTCAGTAAACCATTACAAAAGTCAACTAACATCCGATGTTTGCAGTGGTAAAATAGCATTAAATTACTATAAAATTATTAGTAAAATAAACGCGAATGCTGTAGTGGAGAAAGGACGGCTAGTATATACCCTACACTACTTCGCCTAATACACTCATATCATTTTCTTATAATATCATATTGGGGGACATTCAAGACGTCAACGACCGTGGCCCGAATTTAGCAAACTTGATAAAGATTTTATTATTTTCCAGTCGTTTCCGTCATAATAAATCACATGGAAGCGTTTCCTGTCTTCTTAGCCGCTGTAAATGGTGCGATCTTAAAAAAATACCTTTGCGATCGAAATTCCTTATCGTTACTAAGGATCAATTTTCATCGTAAAATATTAAAAATAAGACCGCTTTGCCCGTACAGGAGCTTTTTGCGTTAAAACTCTTGTACAGGTTGACTCTAAACAAAATTTTCACAATTTTCATAATTTAGAATAAGATTTTTGTGGTGGAATTCTGAAAATTACATTGTTTGCACCACTTGCCGCGCAAAGGTCCGAAATTAATTCTGAATCCATCGGTAACTGTGGTGTACAGCAAAATGGTGTAGGGCATAAATATGAAATAGTGGGAAGATGCAATAGTCGCATAAAAGTACCAAAACGTCGCGGGGCTTGTGACGTGCCCGTGATGTTGTTCAGAAAGCGTTTCTAACGCTTGGAAAAATACAAAAATATTTCATATGAGAACCATGATCTGAAATGAACCATGAATCTCATCAAGGAAAGCCTGTGGCTATATGCTTTTAATGGGTTATAAATTTAATTTTTTATATGCAGGTTTAGTCACTTTGTCGTACGTAGTCATATTTACCTTGCAACAGGAGTTTGTAAAACCTAGCATTACAGCTGGAAAGACCAACGTAATTTAAAATATTTATGTTAAATATGAGCAATATAATAAACGACATTGATATATTATACGTTGATCAAGGTAAAAAAGGCACATTATTGCAATATAAACAAATGCATGATGTATGATATAAACAAATGCACGTGACTTTTCAAATGCTCTTCAGATCGCGTGTCTCTATATTACAATGCACTCAAATGCATAATACTTACAAAATAAAAAATATGTTGTATGTCATTGTGGAGCGTTTTAGTGCTTAATGCAAAATAACTCAAATGTTGAGCTGCATTGTAGTGCGTCGATGCAGAAAGTATTGTTTATGAATGAAATTCTTTGTAAACGGAACTATGCGGGAAAGCGCGAGTATTAACTAGGCATGAGTAGGCAGATAAGCATTTTGCAGATTGAAACAAAATATAAAATTAGCAAACAATGTTATCGCTACAATTTGGTCCACTCATTATTTTTTATATACTACCAACACCAAACGACATGCTAGACGTCTCATGCGAGCACTTTACGAACATAGGCATCGGCGATTTCTTAAAATATGTATCACCCCCTAACCAGTGTTACGGAATCTCTAAAGTCATCTCCGGCTGCTTACTTGTTTATTTATTCATTTTTTTACACCTGAAGTTTAGCTAACGTAAATTTACACCCGTATTAGATCGATTCTTAAAAGTAAATCTTATCTTTTTATAATGAATTAACGCGTATAAAATATAACAAAAAATAGAAAAAGATAATGGAAGATGAAACAAAATTCCCGTATAAAATAAAAATAAAAAGGGAAAAAAGAATGTACATATCGAGCACTGAGGGACACTCCCAATGGGGATATAGATGCGGCTTGGAACTGAACCCCTAAACTTTTGCAAATATGCAGAAGCTTGAAACTCATTATAGTGAACAGATTTAGTTTTACCAACAAATCATACGAAGCTTTAATGGTTAACAGTTACTATGACATAGGCGGAGTTTGCATATTATAGAGAGTGGTTTGAAGGAGTTTAAGTGGTTGAATATTGAGATTAAGTTATCGACATCATTTAGTTTTTTTGGAAAGGCGCCTAAATTGGTTGAAAAGCTCCTACATTGATTGAGCTTTATGGAAATTAAGTTTCTAGAAAAGCGACTAAAAACATTGAAGTTAATCCCACCTAATAGCGCTGGCGACAAAAAGCAGGAATTATCTTTGATTTGACTCCAATGAGTCGACACGGCGACTATAAGAAGGAGACCATACACTTGCATTCAAATATTGGTATCACCAAGGAAATGAAGAACTTTTTTGTAATGTATGGGTCTTCGAGCTCCCTAAACCACCTGTTAATACGCCAAGTATACATCTAGCTTTTGTTTACGGATAGTTCGATGTGCAGTTCAATACATGAATCCACGTTTTCTAATATGTGTGAATTGACTCAATCGAAAATGAATTCTGCATAGAGAAGGAAAACTTCTTGCATTTTTTATGCCCACCGCTGAAGTATGGAGATATACTCATTTTGTTTTTTGTTGCGCGACGTATGTAACATCCAAAAGTAAGCTTCAGAGACCCTACAACGTGGTCTTGATCACCGTGAAATTCTGAATTGATTTGGCCATGTCTGTGCGCATGCGTGTCTGTGCGGCACTCTCCTGGTCACAAAACAGAAAATATGGACTCCAAACTTGGTAGAAACATTGTAGGTATTTACACGCAGGTTATTGTTGAACATGAGCCGAATTGGTCAAAGCAGAAGTCCACTGTGGCGTATAAACTGAACGAAACTCCTTTTTTCTTAACAAAAATTTGTGGATTGTTGCTCGTTTCTCAGAACTTATAAAAGGTACAAAGCTAAAATTTTTCACACATACTTTACGAAACATTGTGTTTTTTACACGCAAAAATGCAAACAATTGGCTATGCTCACACAAAGTTACAAGTAATTAAATTTTATTTTTTTACCTTTTTTGAGGTCTTATGCTTATTTTTCATAACGCAAACAAGAGAAAATGCTTAAAACTATTTTCTACAGTCCGCAAATAAACACATATTATCTGCCTAAAAATTTAATTTAATTCTAAAATGAACATAGGCACTGCGATTAATTTTTTCTTAATAACATCAGCGATATGGTCATCAAATAAAAAAACTTGGAGAATAGAATGCGAAAAGCATGGCGGGTATACGAGATTCGTCCTTCGCCTAATTTTCGTACTTTCGTACTTGTTTAGATTTAATTCCATAAAATTTTCTGATCATCATGTAACTAGGTTGTCTAGATCCGACTGCGCGAGATAAGAGTGCGATTCCCTGTTAAATGAAGAAGACATTTTTAGATCATCACAGTATATCTCGATATGGCTGAACTTAATCACTGACGAGAAGTTATTAAGGTACAGGATAAGTGACTCCCTTGACGGACACCAGACTTCCTGGGAAATTCATCAGATGAGAAGAGGACTCAGAATGACTTATTATGAAGATAGGAGCCTACTCTACTACTATTACCTCCTTGCCTACCTGTTAAAATGACAATTACAGCAAGTCCAACCACGTAAAAGATATGTATTTTACGCTTTTCCTGTCCACAGCCCTGAGGTTAAGTTGGTTATAGCTCACAAATTCGCATACAATGAACATAATTTTTTCTTTATTCGAAGCATTTTTTAAAGCGTCAAACTTTTTGTCTGGATTTGTCATTCTCTGATCTCTCTTGAAAATCCATAAAAATTATAAAACGCTGGACAAAACTATGGAGAAAACGAATTCGAAATTGACGCCACACAAATGGTCTAAGGTGCACAAAAATTCGGTCCAAGAGAGATGTTAGATCTCGTTTGTTCTCTTTTTCAATTATTTTATAATTCAAAATGTCTTAACACTACAAATCAATACTAGAAAATATTCATTATAAAACTTAACTACAAAAACCCAAACGCAACGTTTTTCTTACAATGAGTCCCAGATGCAAGGGCTTTGAACGGAAAATAACCGAATTGTGTAAAGAAATTAAACATAAAGAAAATAAATCCATGATTAGATATTTATTAAAATTAAGTAAACATTTCATAATCTGGGAAACGATCAATATTTTATACGAATTGCTAATATAGGTTTGAATGTGTTTTAAAGTGTTCCATTTAGTTGTTTTCACTTTGCGACCATTTAGAGAATCCTAATGAAAGTTTGCGAAAAGCTTTGATTGAAATAAATGCAAATTTGCAACGACTTATGTATATTTATGTAGGTGTTTCTGTATATAAAATGCGCTTGTATTTTATATTTGTTCAGAAAAAGTAAAGAAAGTTACAATTGCTAAAGAATTAATTTGAGCAGCCATCATCCATGATTCAACAAAAATGAATATTAATTCCACTTATTAAATGTCTTAAAAATGAGAAAATTGCCAAAAGCTATAGAGTATCAATGTATAAATTGTTTGTCAGTTTTAATAAACCATTTCATATGAATTTAGTCATATTTACGATTTGTGATTTTGTGCCTGTGTAGCTTTGCAATAAGTTCACTTAGTGAAATTCAAATTTGCCATCAACTGTGCAGTAATTTCAACCGCGTGCGTATAATAAATTGCAGATAATTTGACAAAATTATTATGGTAAAATTTTTGCAACACGTGTTGTACAATCAATCACAAATTGTAAATTACATTAACAGCCGCAGCCACATGAAAACTAACAAATTCCGTGTAAATGTGGTGTTTTGTAACATGTCTAAGAGGAGTGTGTAGTGCTATTTGCACAGCGATTCAAATATATGTCGCCCATAAAACTGTTTCAAAACTGCGCTACATTCTCTTAGACGCAGAGAACGTGTCGAAAACACATTTTGTAGCTAAAGCTTTAAAGTTAGGAAAGATAGGTTAGGGGAAAGAAAAGCCCAGCAGCTTTCTTAACACTCAAGAGTTTAACACGAGAAAGAAAACTAAAATTTTTAAAAATTTTGTCTTACTCTTTTGCTACAGTTACTTCTTTGGGACGTTTGTCTCCAATTTTGTTTCTGGTTTTGGCTCTGGGGAGCCGATGTCTAATTTTTTTTTTTTATAGTTTTATAAAGCCAAGGAAAGGCTTTTTATGTTACTGTTATTTGAATTAAATAAATAAATAAAATTACACGCGCCTTGCGATGAATCTTTGATGTCCTTCGATATAAGATATATGTTCATTGACATTGGGCGCTTAATTGATACAGAAACTGCTTAGATGAAGGTTTAGTCTAACGACTCTTATATGTCGTAGCTTAAACTATTTTGCTTATTGTGGGTGAATCGTTAATGTTTTATATAGGTTCGGTAAATATTTGCACCAGACTTTAGCCCTTTTGCGCTGAGCGCAGTTGTGGGGGAATTACATGTATTTTCAAACTCCAGTTATAACATGAGTTTCGACTTTTTGCCTTCACTTTGACCAAGCACAGATATCAAATCACGCCGACGAAGTGTCTTTGAACCTGTGACGAATACCTATTAAATAAGCGTAGCACCCATCGAGTCTCGACACATATATTTTAGGCGTAGAAACTTTCAACAAACTATATCTGTCGTTTTAAGGTCTGTGCCATTTTTGAGCTGTCAATTGCCTTTAGTTGTCTTTACGATGACATTCGATAAGTAAGGCGCGGTTTGATTGGTCCCTCTAAATATATAAACAAATTCATGAATTTTTTAAGAAAATTATTCTAAAGAATTTCATGCTCTGATAACTTATGAGAAGCCGTTCAGAACTGGTGTGGCGACAATTTGATGTAGTTTTTGTGGCTGGCTATCCTTTTTTGAAAATGGTCTTGGTTCAACCATGATAATAAATAATTATTTTATGGCCTGAAACTGATGCAAGCCAACGAGGTTTATTTTTAGCAAGACGACACCATCTGCCTCATAACTCGTCGAACGATAACGCTGCTGCATGCTTAGGTTGAAATGCTCCTTTTGCTGAAAAACATTCCTTTTAATCCTTTTGTTCTTTTTGGTGCACATTGACTTTTTGATGTTCTCTTCATTCATAAGTTAAAGAAAGGATATGTAACTAAATGCTCTTTTTCGAGATCAAACCTTTAGGAATTCCCTTGCAGAGGGCAATAACGTCAGTATAGGTTTCATTTGAAACTTCTTCCCGAATTTTTTTAAGTAATATATTTGAAACTAAACGTGCTATAAACGTAAACCCACTTAATTCTTTTATGGTATTAGGTGCTACACTAAACGGTATAAGCAAATTTCAAAGTTAATTTTTATTTACTAGAATAAAGGTAAATGTTCTAAAAAGCGGCGATTCTCAACGCTAAAGCCAAAGTCGTACTGTTTACGTTTCATAAACAAAACTGTTTTCAATTCAGGTTTTCGCAAAAAGTATTTCGGAAAGTCCTTAAAATTCAACTTCTTTGTCAAACGTTTAAATGCTATTTTTTTTATTGTGTCAAAAAAGGGTAATAAAAAAACAAAATGAGAAGACAAAGAGGACAAAACGGCGTTGAAGTAAGAAAAGGGTTGAAAATAGATCAAAAGTAACTAGTAACAAAATGTTCTCATTGGATGATAATCAATATAAAGCGAGCAAAAAGCAAGCTAAAAAGGATCCATTTTTACGTGCACCGAAACTTGCAAAAAGTGCCGAAAGGGATTTATGAAGAAAATGTTACCCACAAATAATAAGAAATATAGTATACAAGGCTAATTCCAATGGGAAAAGGAATCAAAGAGGGAAGATGTTATTCGCCAGGGAAGACCAATCAAAAGACTTGTCATTTTGGAAGAACCTGCTATTCACTGCCGAAAGAAAGTTCAACCTGTTTAGTTTAGATGGCAGACCCTATGTGAGGAAAAAGCCAAGTGAAGCGCTCTTGCCAAAAATACGAAGCCAACTGGTGACGGATCGGTAATTGTCTTCAGCTTTACGAGTTTCGCTTGGAGTTACTTTCTGTGAATTATAATTATAATTATGCATGTGAAAATATTCCAAAAGTTACTTAGCGCTGATAGGTTGTGCTTCTTATTCAAAAGAAAAATTTGAAAAAATTGGTCCCGAAATTTTACCTACAATTCTCGGCTGTTGCCAGGCAACATTACTGTAAACTTTTCATTTCTTATTTGTCGAGTTTTAACTTTCTTAATACAAAACGACCCACTATCATTAAAATCTTTGGCGCCCCATGCTTTTTTTTTTATTGTCATAAAATAGTGAATGATGTAAGATTTATCCTTCACTTTTTACTTCACTAAAAGCTACTGTTAGGAAAAATTAATCCATTCCAATCTCCAAAACCTTTTATTTGATACCCATACTGAGAGTATACTTAAGAAAATATGTATCCACCATATGGTGACATCTACCATAATTAACACACTTACCTTGATGCTTTTTACTCTCCAAGTTTTTTTATTTGATACCTATGTCGCTAATATTATCAAGAAAAAATTAATACATCAGGTCGCGGTGTGTACCATATTCGTTTTAGAATTAACCCATTTTTAGGCAGACAATATATTTTCATTTGAGGAAATTACTAGTTCTTTAATAAGAATAAAACCTCAAAAAAGTGAAAAAAATAAACTTCTTGTGGGCATGGCCGATTGTTTTCATTTATGTGGGTGAAGAATACAGTGTTTCGTAAAGTAAATGTGGAAAATTTCAGCCTTCTAACTTTTATAATTTCTGAAAAACGAGCACAAATTTTTCTTAAGAAAATCGCAGTTAAGTTTAGTTTATGCTCCGCTTCTGCTTTGACCAATTTGGCCCATTTGCAAGACCAACCTGTAAAGACAAAGACCACTTTGTTATGCCGAAAGTAAACGAATTAAAATACACTCTTGATTCCTTTTGGCTTATGCTAAAAAAAATAATACCCTTAGTATTTGGATTTTTTCATGTTAATGAAACGTATAACACTTGTTTGGTTTTCAGACGATGTTTACTAACTGCACTTCTTTCCTACGATTTATTTCACATTTTTCAAACATGAAATAGAACTAAATACATGTATATCTATATTATGTATGATTTGTAGGTAGAATGCCGTAATAATTTGGATCAAATTTATTTCCAATATCTTATTTACATCTATTTGTGCAATACAATGGGTACGAAGTTGTACAGGATACAGAGATTGTTAAAAATTAAGATGGAAGCAATGGAGGTGTATGGGGGGTGAAGCTCATATTTGATTGAATGACTACGTAAATAAGCAGTTTTGCTCCTTTGGTGCAAAGCAGCAAAAGGTACGTCTTTTGACTTTTACGTGTACGAAAATAGCTTTGGGTTGTGATTTGTATGCTCAAAATACCATTTTTGAACATGCAAATAGCATTATAGCTGTCGTTAATGAAGAACGGTAGAGAAACGTGACAACTGATTGCTCGCGGCAAAAATGAGATGATTTGGTGAAAAGTTGAACGATCGTGTAATCTCCAAAAATGCAGGATTCAATGCGCAGAACTTCATAGGCGGTCATTTGAATGACAGCATTCTAAAATAAAATTGGTATGAAGCTATGTCTAAACTAAAAGAAAATCATTTTGATATCTTTTATTGTTTAGTTTTTGGTACAATTTAAAATAAAACACTTATTTGTTGACCTACTATAAAAGGATAAAATAACGCCTTCAAATTCGTTAGATTGCTTGTTTGCCAAACCAAGAAAAGAGGTCGCTTTATTGGCTGAAATCTTAATGTGAATATCAAACTTTAGCTTGAATCGCATATAGTACCTACATTTTTAAAACCTGATACATTTTCGTGTGTGTGGTCGCCGACACGACAATATGTAGCCAACATTTTAATAGGCATAAATCACAACTTCTGACAATTCCTTAAATTCAGTGAATTCATAAACAAAATCAATAAGAATCACCCAAACGACTATCCTCAGGAGCGTCAGACATAAATGAAATTTCTCTGGAATGGCGAAAATTAAGCAACACGTATTTGATAGAGATAATTATTGCAAGACGATGTAATTTATAAGCTAACAAAGCACGTTCCCTTCTGTCAAATGCTTTGGAAAAATGCGTGTAGATAATATCCGTTGAAAATTTAACTACAAAGATCTAGGAGGTTGGTGGAAGTTGATATACTTCCAAAAACATCACGCTGATAGAGCGATATAACCGACCCTGAAACAGGATTATGCTTTTTTGTGACCAACGGTTTAAACAATTTGGGCAGTAAAGAAATTAGGGTACAAATAAATCGTCGGATAAATCGAATACAGCGGAAAAATCTCGAAAGAGGTAAATGCCTAAGAATCTTGGTGAGACGGAATATTTGTTGAATGGTGCACCGTTCCAAAAGTAGTCTGTAAGCAGCCACTGGATTAATAACGTTAAAGTAACAAGTTGCTTTTCGAGCATTAATAGCAATCCTAGTAACGTGTAGTGTGTAATCCCCTAGCGGGGCTCTACTTTTGTACTTTTGGATAGCCTGTTTTAGTATTTGTTGAACTAGACAGGGCAGTCAATAGAACTTTCCGTTTTTCTGTTTATACGTGACAATGTTTGTAGGTACAACATTTCATGGCCGCTGGCATGGAAAGGGTTCCTATTTCAATGTAAGCTGTTTGCAAATTCAAGCAGTTTAGTCGTGTGTACGAGTGTATTAAACAAGCTTTTAGTGAAGCGTTTTAAGAAAAAGAAAATCTTTTCAAGTCATCTTTACTGTGTGCGCAATAAAAATCATGACATTCTCATTCAGTTTCCATACAGGGTTCCTTTTAGTACTTAAGGGATACATTTGAAATTTGATTGCCGTCTTGCCATAGGAAAGAAATAGTACGGCAAACAAAAAGTTTTATAAAATATAAAAATTTCTAGATGATATAAACATTCACAAATATTTATATACTACGTAAAAAATAGTAGAAGAAATATTTTTAGCGTCACCGGAGCTTTTAGTTATTTTGTATCGCAGTGCGTAATATTTAGATGTGCTCGTTGCAAATCCCACAAGGATCTTACACTGAAGGTCATTTGCGATTGAGTGGTCTAAGCTGTGCTTAGCAAATATTGATAAGGAGAATGGATGGAATTGTTCTGTAAATGCAAAGGTGAAAGTTGTTTAGATTGCAATACTTAATTCTTTCATAGCCATTGTCTGTTATAACTTCTCGTTTTTTAAAATTGAGCCTAAAGGGAAGTTAATCAGAATATTAAAAAACTGAAACTCAAATATGTTCTTTTACTTGCTTTGGATCAGTCCCATAAAGGAAATTCTTAAAAGCAAAAGTAAACAAATAAGAAAACACATTGGGTTTCTTCATATGCACATGCATGTCCGGATAGCGTTTTCGAGGACTAGCGACGTCAACGTTTTTACGAAATGTGGCCTTAGCACATATTGTCAATAAATTATAGGTGGAATAGGTGGATGAAGATGTACGTCTTTTCATTTCTTTCGTAACTTATGAAGACGACCTCTGCTCAATATTAGCTATAATTGTCATCATAGTAATTTATATAAGAATATGATTTCTTACTTAACACGAACGTGGTAAAATGAAGGGACTGCGATGGCGGACAAAAGTGCAAATAATTGTAAATGGCAGTCTTGTATCGTTTGATGGACCTACACCCAACTACTACTTGGCTTCAAAAGTATTTAATGTATATGTATTATTCGTTTTCTTGTTCTTCTTTTGTCTGAGCTTTTAAATTTTACATAGGACAATGCTTAGTCTACCGGCAAAAACAAAAAATATTCTATCTAACTTTAAAAAGGTAATAAATCACGCTTAAAATTGTAATGTAAATGCTCACAAACACATTCTGTGTAAATTTGCCTCAACTTTGGTGATTTAACCGTAAAATATACAAGAAACGTTTTCTCGACTTTTGTGCAAGTTTAATTGTGTGTGCTTGGGTGCGCGTGTGTGTCTGCCTCCCTGGGTGCTTTAAATTTGGACCTTTTCTGCGCTTTTAACCTTATTTAAAACTGTATTTCTTATCAACTGACGAAAATCTGTAGCATACTTTAAGCCTAATGCAAGTTCATTAAAATGCTACTCAACAATTTAGTTTGTCGAGCACGTGTATGTGAAAAGTTTATTTGGTTTATTTTATTATTACTGCAGTAATTTCTTGTTTTATTTAATCGGAGTTTAATTTGAGTCGTAAATTTTTCTAGAATATATTATAGCACCCGACACATTTATACATACGTGGACACACATGCAAACATGTGGATGCCACGAACATAACATAAAATAGTTGTCGGTCTTATAAACTAAAGAAAACGTCTTAAATGAATTTTTCCTTTACTAGTAAATGGGTGTTCTGTGCTCTTGAAAAGTCTTTATTTTAAACCTTTTGCAATGAGTTCGCATAATGCTTGATACGTGATCTGATAAATGAAATAATAAATGTTTTCTATCCTCTACGTGTTTGTCTTGCTATCGTTGACTGTGTGGGTAAAAACTAGTTCATCTCCCTCCCTTTGTAACGAAATAATTTTAAATAGATAAAACCAAGTGCACTGCATAATTAACTGCATCGACATAAGTCGATTTAGATCAGTCAAGCTCGTGTTTTTCAGATTCGCATCTAGAAACATTTTTCAATCTTACTTGTTACGGTGGAATTCCTAATCAAAAGCTTTCTTGTTAAGCTATCATGTCTATCATGATAAAAAATATTCTACCCGTGCCCGTAAAATTTTAATGAAACATGAAAATAGACATTTTTATCGCTTTAATCAAAAATTTATATTTTTGAGTTAATATTACGATTACTTAATTTTTTTTTTATCAGTAATGGCCATAAGTACACAAATTAAAGATGTTTTACATTTTGTCGGGTGTCCGACATGTATGTCACATGCCTTTCTCGGGAGCTAATCATATTTAAAGAATACTTCAAATAAATTTTGTTTGGCATGATTCCTTATTAGCCATAACAACAAGAACTCGAAATTAAGACTTTTACATATTCTAAACTTTTTTCATTAATAACGTAGTAAAATCGTTTCGGGGCTATGGTGCAAAAAAAATTAAAAAGAGAAAGCAAGAAACTTATGTGCCGCTGTAGTCGAATCCTTTACACTCCCCATACTTTTCTCATAAAAAAAACTAAAAAGGAACACGAAAAGATATATTTGCCTGTTCGATACTGCGTGGGCGTGAATGATTTGTTGTTTTGTAGTGTACACAAGAGAATGTTTGTCGTGTATATATTGCAGTTTACGAGTAACGAGCAAAAAAGCAGAGGTGTTCTTGGTGTATGTTTTACGTTGGACTATATGTGCGGCCTTTGATCGATTTGTCCCATTTTACGTGCAAGAAGTTTCAATGTTTCTGCCATTGGATCATTTTTGCGGCTAGGGAAATATTTACTACAAGCGTTTCACACACGCATAGACGCAAAAGCCTAAAGCGATTACGAATTTGAGTTGATCAAGAACATCCGCAATTTATCGTGTTTATTATTGGGGCTCTTAGCTGGTGTTACAAACGGTTTACATTTCGTTGTATGCCCGCCCTTCAATAGCACGCCAACAAAGAACGAATTTCATAATTGTGAACAATTGCTTTATAAACTGTTGCCTTGTGTTACCGCCGGTTGGGTAATCCATTCAACAAAAGAAGATTGTTTTCATCTTAAATAGTTTCGTGAAAATTTTATAAATTGCTTTTGATTATAATGATGACCTTTTTCTTTCGCTACTTCTAGCACTTTTTGTTTTTGTAAAATAAAATAATAAGAAAAAAAAGTAGCAGAATACAATACAGAAAAGAAAAATGTTTAATGTTGAAAGTTTATTTTTGCTCAGTTTGTAAAGGAATTTTTTTTCAGAAATTACTAAACAATTTAAGACAGTATGGATACGCAACCCTCATCGCATTTCCCAGACAACGCAATTTTTGCTATAAATTTTAAAATGATCAGATTTAGAGGCCTAACGTCTGCGCACATGTTTCCAATTTAAGTCTAATGAAATTGAAAAGTATAACGCTTTCGCACCTGCCGCGAGGGAATAGGAATAGGATTCCGGTTGCCGTCTCTAAACTCAAAAACGCGCGATAGGAACACCCCGTATAATGTGTATATTCTTCATCATCGTAAGTTTCTGGGTGAATTTCGTCTTTTTGTACATCATCTTTTATTGTTCAAATTCTCATGGTCTTGAAGATAAGTTACAGTATTTGAAATTCGTGCCGTATGGCTTCGACTTGAGTTTTAAAATATTAGCCTAGGACGCTTTCGAAATAAGTAAAAAGTTCGCAAAAAGTGAATGATTAACATTTTACTACAAACCTATATTAGAATAACAAGGATGAGAACCCCGTCGCGATTAGTCCTAAATTTTAGTCGTGAATTATATACTAAATATCTTACCAAATTCTTAAATATTTATTTAGTTATTTGTCTTCTTGTCTCTCTGCCTCTCGTATAACGAAAAGTGAGGTTCATACGACAAAAAGGTATAGTTTTCAATCTTCTACGACGAAAATTATATCACACTAGTAATTTAACATAAAAAAATTAATTGTGCGAAATTTGGACCATCTCGTCCTATTTTTTGCATCCTATCCTAATAACTATTTTCACGAAAATTGATCCTTTCTAGAGAAGAAAAGTCTAAGTTTTAATATGTGGTGATCGAAATTGGTTCATAATATTCTAGTAATTTCATACAAAATTGAACTCTACAAAATTTAGACTATCTACGTGTAGTTTTGGATCCTGCCCTTTGTAAGGATTAAACTTGTACTACATTAAGTTGCCTTTTGGGCCCGCTTCCCCATAAATACGCACATAAATTATATGCCTTTATATAGAAACAAGATATAATTTTTGTGTTCTATAATAAAAATAAGAATTCCGTTAGATAATATGGTGCAGGATATTTAATGGTGGGCCTTGCACTACTATATGTTCTCTCTTGTTTATTGTACGCATCGGTTCTGAACCATTTTCTGAATCTTGCTCGTGGGACAGTTCGTCTTGTGTTCAATGTATACCGATTATTGGTATACTTTCAGGACATTTTGTACATCGACGCGTTTTGACCCAGCGACGAACTCTACTGAAAATGGTTTGAATTGGACCACTTTCTCAACCGCTTTCTCGACCACAAAAGTCGTTGTGGTATATAATGGTGCGCGTGTTCATAGTGCTTTAATTTAAGATACGTTGTTTGTGGATGTTCGTAAAGATGTATTGTTAAAATAACATCAATGCTGTGTTGTTGGCGAACGTAAAACTAAACAATTTATAAGATGAGTCGATTTTAGAAAGAACAATGCCCGACAGGCGTGCTAATGCCTACTGTTACTACCCCTTTGCTACTGGCTCCTTTGTTTGTGGTCCGTCCGTACACAGTTGCTTTACGTTAACCTCGATTCCCTGTAACCATAGCTCTCCCCCTCGTCTTACGTTTTTCGGTGGACATGTCGTCGCCTATCTTACCTATCGCAAGTGTCATCAAAATCCAAATCGTTATAGTTATGGTTCCATCAGTTCTGCACCTTTTATTTTATTTTGAAGAACTATTCCCAATTATTCCATTTCGAACAATGACATAATAGAGAGTTACTTGTCGGCAGATATTCCGTCTGCGCACTCAAAACGATTTGGCATATCCCGAAGGTAAGCATGTTAATCTACAGCTTCATGTTCGTTTTAAATTTATTTCTTACGGGAAACTTTGAAACTGTTGTTAAAAACACAGAGATCTTTAATGAACTCATAGCAGTAATTTTCTATCAAAATGTTAGAAGTGTTCTGCCATGTACTTTACCCTAATTCGTCGGAAATTTTTCCTAATAATTTTTTAATAGTATTTGTTTTTAGTCATCTTCAATACAATCAAATTCCTAATTTTTATGCTGAAATGTTTTTATCTCAACTTTGCAAATTTCCTCAAAATAGTTTTCGTTTTACCAAGATCTTCATTACTTAGTACGCAGCTTACAAACAACATACCCCGTTGAACATGTTTAATATATGAAATACTACTCCTATCCATCCTCCACCTCCTCTTTGAAGCGCTTGTCCTCTGTTGTTCACAAAAGCTTTTAAATTCCAAAAGAGTGAGGACAACAAACTATTCAGAAAATACACGAAAAACGGCTCTGTATGTAATTATTTCACGCGCTATACTGCTAAATATAGATGTATTCACTTCACTTTTCAAAGGCGTTGCGTATACTGGCGTAACATAACGTCTTCACTCCCCATAAATCGAAATAATTCTACGAATTTGTTAATTCTAAAAGAAAAATAGCTAGAATCGTAGCTTCCTGGCTATTCCGTAGCTGGTATGGAATTTCGAACACCGTTGCCGAGTACTTTCAACGCAATTTATTGCCGTTAGTACCATTTTACGGCAAAATGACCGCATGGCAACAATGATTCTATTCTTAAGCTGGTCATTTTAGAATGTAATTGTTTATAAGTACTAATGTTCATTAGGTACTCTCAAATTGTGAACTTTGTCTTCTGTTTACGAGCTCTCTCCGTGAAAGTTGGCATTTTTCCACTTTGTTGAAGAAACAATTCCCTTATTTCATTGTAGTGGCAAAGTGGCATCTATCATGAAGGCAAATGATCTTCGATGATAACCGTCTCCAGCTTGGTATTGCAAGCACAGTTTCTACCTTGAATTATAGCTTTAGCTTTGGTTGTAAATGTCGAAGCGCTTTTGCTTAGCATATGATTAACTTAGAACCATTTGTAAAAAGAACACGTTTACCACTATTTTCAAACAAATGACTTTTCTCTATGATTAGTTCTGTGAAGACGACAGTGTTGACGGTAGACGACAGTCTTCAGAGAACTAACATTTGATGTACATTCATTTTTGTATATCGAGAGTGAAATATCGCAAGCGTTGACCTTTTCACTCCACGATGGTCTGAATCTTGATTTTACTTTTTCTAATATTACGAGCATCTGCTTTGTTTTGAAATTTCATTAAATTCGTTTCCGAAAACATCAGGCTAATTTTTATAAAATTTAACTTCCTATTGTTGCCTTAATCTTTATTCCTACCCTCAAAAGGATGACTCATAAAGTGCGCATATCCTCAATTAGCGTACCGTTCTGAGTCAATTTGGTTAATTCTGTCTGTGTATCCTTTCGTTTGTCTGTCTTTGGGTCTGTCTACACATCCGTGTCTCTTTGGACTGGTTGTTGGAACGCTCATGCTCGTCGAAACTGGAGAGGAAAGTTGAAACTTGTTGGTTAACAACTACGCGTCAACTGCGCGTGTGGGCGTGACGCTTCCACTGATTGGGTTAAATTTGATCTTGTATGAAGATATGAAAGACAGAATTTGAATACTTTTAAGGTAGATTAAAGCGTCAGAGACTACCAGAAGTTAACGAAGGCTAAATGAACCTGAGCAAAGAGGATCGAAGGCAGTGTAGTGTGAACTGGAATAAATAATTTCACGGTTCTGTACAGGAAACAGAAGTGTAAAGAGACCGATGCAAGTTTCATGGAAACAATATGCGCCGTATATAGTTGGAATTTGATTGATTTTGATCCAGATAAAATTGGTCTTTTCCTATTGATATTGGCTGTAAAAAAATGATAATCTTTGTAGGACAATACCGTCAATGAAAACACCTGTTTATTTCATTTTTTTTGTAGCCATTTGAACATTAACAATAAGAAATTTATTAAAATACTTTGCTTTGATTTAAAATTTCTAGAGGTCAATGTGCCTTTTATTATTGTGATGTAGAGTCGCAGCTGCAACAACGGGCACTTTCATATGGTTCAATGTTAGTGTTTTTGTTTCACTTAAAATGCTGCGAGATTTTAATGAAAACGTCGTAGCTGCTTTGTCTAACTTGAACGCAATTTCTTCGGTTAACATATTTTGATCGGCTGTTAGAAACCATTTTTGGTAAACTTCCAAGGGGTCTAATTGCCAAAATTTATGAAACGATATCGGTGCTTCCAATTGCAACAGCTCTGGAGCGTAATCATGAGGTCGAGCCTGAAAAAATGTAAATGTAAAAAGTTATTATAACTTTCCATTTTTATTTATTTATTGAGAAAAACGCACTTGATGAAAGCGCATTGAGTGTACAGTTCTCAGCTGAAGTGAGTGTAAACAAGAGCCCAAAATCATATCATCAGGTGCTGAGGGTGATGGACACTTACAATGATTTATAATGAGTCGAAGAGTTGGCAAGCTAAATGCAATACCACCGCCACCCGTTATGTAATTGAAGCCGTCAAGAGCATGCAAACGATAACCGTAACGTTCGCCAAGATATATTTGATGCGAACTATTAAAGCAGCCAAGTATTTGGCAAACACCAGACACACTATGCATAATAAGGGGAAGAAAGAAAAGCAAAAAACTATTTGTATATTTTTATTATTTTGTTATTTCGAACATGAGCAGGAAGACTACGTGTTGCTTTTATGTACAGTTCATTCATTATGGGTGGAATGAAAAACGAAAAGCATAAACTCAATCCCATTGAAACATAGAGAAAATTAAAATAAAATTCGAAAAAAGAAAGGAAATAAAATGTGAATCTCGAAATCAATGGCTTTGTAGTTAAAACTGTGTGAAATCAATGAGGCGCATGGCAATAATCCCACATTGAATAAATTGGAATTTTAATTGAAAATCCAAGATTTATATAAAAAGTAAGAGAAAATGAAGAGTGAATTTTGAATTTCCACAAACTTAAATAAGTATTATAATAAATATAAAAATTATAACTTTTGATAATTCTGACCGGTTGGGAAACTATTTCTATCGCGCTTTCAGAAGGCACTAATAAATATTTCCTGGAAATATTGGATCGTCATTCGCTGCATTTAGCAACAACAATGTTTTGAAATAGTTTTTCCTTTTTACTATTTTCCCAGCTGTTATGAGCTGACGAGGCTTTGTGGATTTAAGATCAAATTCAGACTGCAAACACGCCATCAATGCGTGATGGTTTTCTGGACAATGAAACGAATGAATGTGTAGTAAGCGTTAGGGGAACTCTTGAGTAACCAATTATTTTGAAATGTATAATAAACTTTGTGGTAAATACAAGTTTTCATTTCTTAGGCTATTGTGTTATTATCCATCATTACAACAAGTAGGTTTCAAGCGTTGTAGACACTGTTTTGGCACTCTTCTACACATCAATTATTTCGAAAAAAAACAGTTTTTGTAGGAAATCATGGTACAATTCTCTCAATTGATTTCGAAAAAGTATTTGACAGGGTGGATCTTCATGTCATTTGAGGCCTCATGAGATCATGGAATCTTTGATCCAAATTTTTTAACTACGTCAAATAATTTTGTATCGCATCGGCGTTTTAAAGTTAGAGTTGACAATAACTTCTTTGGTTCTTTTTCGCTAATGAATGGCATTTTACTGCGATCCCCTCTTTCTGTCACGTTTTTCCAGATTGATTTCATTTCCGTTCTTTAGCAAAAATTGAACATTGTGTCTACGAGGACAATGCATACATATTAAGAAGAGAAAACACAAAAGAGATAACACAAAAACTATTAACATCCTCGAATCTATTGTGTTAGGGATTGCAATTCCAGTAAACTCCTCAGACTCAAAAGTTTTGACTGATGCACATTAATATTTTATTAGCAAAAAAATGTGGAGACACTCAATATTCTGGGATTCACGTTCCCCAATAAAAATCATTGGAAACCACACTGTCTTCAGTATAAAAATTCCGCTGTCATTAATGCGAACTTCATACATTGTTTAGAAAAGGTAAGTGTATTCTAACACTATTACCTTACTAATGTTACTATTACCTTAGAAAAATACTTGCTTTAAACAAGATTGACTACGGTCGGATAACTTTTAGTAAAAGAAGCCAAATCTAATATTAACGTTCTCAAACTGGTCTATCACCAGGTCCTTACAGTAAGTCCGCACGACGCCTATCAACACTATTATAGCTGAAATTGGTCTCCCAGCTCTGAAAAATAGACTTTATGAATCGAAAGCAAAAATCATCCTCAAGACTCTTAACTCAAACCTTTTCTCAAATCTTTTCTCGGCGACGATGTAAAAAAAGTTGTTATTGCCAAAAGAATTAAAAGGCTACCATTCGATATTGACTAATGTTTGTATGTCGCAAAGGAGTGAAACATTATCCTAAACTTCTCTCGCAATTTTGATCTTTGACATCCGTGGGTTTTGAAAGGCCACTCTTGTGACATTTTGATGTCTATGTACAAAAAAGAACAAACTCAAAATTACGTCTTCAGGAATCTATTTGAAGACAAAAAGGCAAACGCTGAAAGGGCGTCTCCTATATACAGACAGCTCTATATCTGACCTGCCACCTGCTTATGCCGTGGGGATTGCTTCAGGAGAAGTTCCGCGTAATCCCATCTATCCGGAAAATCTCGAATCTTGAACTGAAAAGTTAACAATTTAAGGAATTTCATTGACATGCGGTGATAAAATGAAAATCTTTTGGGCAGTCTAGTCATATCCGCTTGTTCGGAAATCAGCAAGCTGATCGCGCAGCAAACCCTGCTGCTTGTGCAACTCTAATTATGGACGATATAATGGAAAATTGGGACTTTCAAAGATAGATTGGAAGGCAAGGTGTAGAGAAAATTATGGAAGCAAATCTACATCACTATCATCGGCGCGCGCACGATTCCTTTGTTAACCCTCGCCTAGTTTCACTATCATATTGTACAAATATGGACAAAATCGAAATACTTGCAATAATTTGCTTCGGCCATACAATTGCAACACACCAGTGATAAACTTTTCCGTTAGCTACAGAATGCAACATCTGAAAATTCAATGTATTACTTTATTGAAAGTAGTTAGATCAATATCTAATTTTTTTTTCTAAAATAGAACTAATAGCCTAAGTTGCTAGTTTTTAATTTGTTTTATTTTAGTCTAACAATTTATTTCATTAATCTAAAATAGTTATAATAATGATAATAATCAAATTCATCGGTATCGAAGAGTTTGCCATACGTCAAATGCGGACTTCTTCTAACAAAACACGACTCAAGGTGCCTCTTTGACGTTTAGGGGTTCACATTGCGTTTTGTTTTTGATTGGAATGCCTTAGAATCCCTTATGTTATCTTAAAGGAAACATTTTTCATTCCTGATACAAATGCTGCCAAGGAATGGATTTATAAGAAATCTGGAAAGCAATGCAGTGCAAATTAATCAACGAATATTTTTCTTCTTGTCTCAATGTCTTCATGTCATCCATATTCTTTACCTATATGTCTTTTCAATTCCACCATGTAGACACAAGGCTTCTTGATAATTTCTGTGTACTTAAACTTCGGTCAGCTTACGCTAAAGATATGAGAGTTTCGTTATCAAATTCATTGGTCGCTCATTTCGAAGCCTGTCGGAAATACCATAAGCGGCAGTACTTCTGGAGCAACATTGCTACTTGTTAACCTCCAATTCATCTCCAAATAAATCTCATATTTTTTTTTTTTTGTTTAACGGAATATATATTTGCACTTTAATGACCAGTACGGAACTAAAGAAAAAATATATTTTTTGCAAATAATTGATTAGTTATGGATCCCCCTAATTTTTTATGTTGATATTTTGTCCTATAAAAATTTCGAAGTGTAGTCCTGGTTTTAACCAAATATACAAATATCCCGCATTATTAAAATCAATGTACTGACCTTCCCAACATTACATTAGGATATTTTAAGACACTTTACAAAACAGCACTTACGATTTTTTAACGTGATTGTTAACGTTTTAACCACAAACATCAAAAAAAATCAAGTGACATGTTTGAAATATCCGGCACCGCTTTAGATTCTGCCCCTTCTACGTTTTCCTGCTTGCGTGACTTTTACACTCAAATGGTGATAATAAAAGAAGAAGATAAAAACACTTTATTTTCTGTCAATAGTTTTGATCGATTCAAAATACTTTCGCTCAAAATTCACACACAAACAAAATTCGATACACTGAAGAGCTTTGTTAAAGTTCTGTTAAAAATTTGTTTGCATCGGATCAAAATACGAAAAAATTTTCTACGAAAAAATTTTCTAATTTTTGATTATTTATGATGAAAATTGCTCCACATTAGTAATTTGATGTACAAATTAATTGTATTATATTATTTAAACGATTTAAACGTAAGCTTATTTTTTTTGGACCATATCTGTACATAGCGACAACATCAAATTTTTAGCACTTTATGACGAAAATAAGTGAAGAACGGGAAGAGCTTCAAGAAGAACATTAATTTTGCTGAGCTTACACCATGACATTTAACGTTCTTGGCTTGCTATCAAGAAAATTATGGCTTTGTATGGAAGCAATGTGTATTTTTTGGTATATTATAAAAAATAAATGAAGAATTGCCCTACTTGAAGTGTACTTAAAAATCGATTTTGCTTGACTATAAGGTTATTACTTATTATACCCTAAGCCACGTGTATATATATTATACATAAGCCACGATTTGAGCGGTGATGTGCAATACCCAGAAAAACTCGAGTTAGATCTATCTCGTATTATACCCATCGATTCAAAACCATTATATTGTACGAATCGATTCAGTGTTGATTTAAACGCGTTTGTCCGTCTAGCTGTCTTATTTTTCCGTGCTCTAGCTACAAGCCGCAATTTTTGAGATATTTTTATGAAATTTGATGTGAAATCTGATGTGTTCGTCCAACGGACGAACGCTATCGAAAATTGTTCGGATTGGACTACTTTCCCAATCCCTTTTTACTTAACGACTTCTTTTGAATAGTCGTTATATCAATAGGGAATTTAATGGTAGCTCACAGTCGCCTCTTTAATTGTTTTTGTTCGAAAGAGATATTTTATAAATGGGTTGTTTTCATATTCTCCCTGATTGAAGGGTTACTTGTACACCGTAATGTGTCAGAGGGTAGGAGTTTCCAACGCTTGCTTACCTCTGCCTGATTTTGCAAAATTAAAATGAACAAAAATTGAAGTAACATAAGATCAGATGCTGTGTGTCAGACATTCATCTGTTACTTGTCTGGTATACGCTTAGTGACCGTCTTTTCTAATACGTCTCTCTATCAGAATCCGTACGTTACGTGTACAAGTTCGTATATACTTTTAGATTTCCTAACTTCCCCTTCTCTTACTTTAGCAAAACAATTAAAAATTTGTGCAATGAATTATCCAGATGCGTTGATAAATTTTTCATCACAGAGCTTTTCAGGATCTGTCGATTCATGTGTTTGTGTCATAGGTGAACCATTCACCAACTACAATAAAACGCAATAACGATTAAAATGAATGGGTTCAGCTATTGTAAAACCATGTTAGTAAAGAACAGTCGCCTAGCTGATGTTTTAGGCAAGAAGATTCATGACAATCACATTTAGTTTTTATGTTACCGGGACACGTTCTGTCAAGGTGATGCAATTTCAAGATTTCATCGCCTGCAACGGAGATATTCTTGTCGTACTCAAATTTGATTGTTAAGAGAAGTGAGTGCGCCACGTAGTGTGACCACAACCATCACACTTTTTAACACTTTCACAAAGCAATGTTGTATGATTTCATAGAGTTAACGAAACGACTTACTTTTAGATTAACTATAGACATATCAAAAAATTCTTAGATAAAATAATTATTTCTTCATCCCGATTCCAATCGGTGTTCTAAATAGAAATTCAACTCACACAAAGCACTTGTAATTGTTATTGGAATTCCCATTATTTTTTGCATTTCATTTTTTAAAATATTTGTTGTGTATAGTTAGACAATACGATACAATTGACGATTAAGTGTTTTAAACCTTTGTTATTCACTCGTTACAAAGCGAAATTTGAATTCTATTTTTTTAGTAAATTTTATATGAAATTTCCAAATGATCCGCAATGAACGATCGTAGCAAAAATACTGACGTTCACACGACTGACCAATCTGCCCCCCCTTTTATCTTTCTTATTCTTAAAAAAACCTGTCTATCCTATCAAAAATACGGCAACGTAAAACGTCTTTCAGTGATTTCACGCTTCTCATTCGTACCAATGAATTGTGATTTTTAGGTTAACATAGAATTAATTTACAATTCTTAGGAGATTTATTTACAAATTAATTGTATGAACTCATATTTACAACGTCTTAATTCTCTTTCTGCTCTTGTCCGTTCAACTCTCTACACGCTGGGCTGACTTGCTTTCCGCAAATATTCTGCTTTAATACCCTTTTATAAGCAAGTTGCCAGCACCTAACATCATCGCAAGATCTTTCTATTAATCATTTTTCCCCAAATGTTCTGCTAATGTTGTTAATCTTTTCGTCAGTCACCATCTGCATACGGTAGGTAAAGGGTCATGAATGTGTATTCGATTTTCCCTTTTTTTTGGAATTTAGTTTCTTAGAAAATCTACCAGTTTTTATGCGAGCTCAAATGAGTTCCAATATTTACTTCACCGTTGTAAACCAAGACCGATTTAATGTCATAGCTTTTAATTTAAGCATATTTTATTATTTTTTTCTCGTTATTTGAGCAGCTTAACTGGCCTTTGAATGTTTCAAATAATGCTATTGGATGCCATTTTTCAATGTGAATTCAAATGATTGACAGTCAGTGAAATGATTGTGACGAGCTGAAATATATCCTACAAACACTTTTCGCTTTATTATATTGTGAATATTTTCGTTAAAAGATTGCAAGGCCACCATTTGCATATGATACAAATGGTTTTTGAGGAATATAATTCAAAGAGAGCACATCATTTTTAAGATAAACATAGAAGAAGCATAAAGATATTTGGTTTTGGTCACATTACTAACAAACTTCATCACTATGAAGTGTATGTGCGATTGATTAGCGATTGAAGTTCGCAAAATTTAGATAGGAAATTGTAGTTTGGCTCTTGAACTGACGAAACTTTACGCACTAAACTTAAAGCAAGGATTTATTCAGTCACGCAGCAGAAGGATGAAAATATCTTCGGAATATTTATTCTATGTTGTGGATTTTTAAAGTGAATTAAAGTCTGATTATAAGGAGCGTGAGGATGAACACTTTCAAGGATATTGAATGAATGACGTGAATTCTTTGCTTTTTGAATATTAAGTTTAAATTTTACAAATTTATGGTTATTTACCATACACTTAAAAAATTTAGTCTTACTTCTAATACAAAACAGACATTCTTTACATTATCTTTTTCGATGATGTGGGCAAAATTTAAAGGCGAACGATGAGCTGAGTCATTAATAGATATGTAGATTAATCTTGTAGTCTTACCTTAATAAAGTGTCATCGTCTGTAAGAAACAACCATCTGATGATGTTCGGTTGATTGGCAGGCCAATATTGTTGCTTTTGTCGATTAATTTGCTCAATATCTTTCAAAGCTAATTGTAAAATGGCTAAAGTTTTGGTGCAGTGCCCTGTGTCAGCATTAGGTACACCTGTATCAATGGTGGGCACTTTAACATCTAGAAAACATTCACAACATACCTAGATGAATATGAATTTCGTGTGTATAAGTTCATCAACATCATCACATTGCACATTAATGCTACTGATGTGAATGTGCGTACTCGTTCATAGGGTTCACTATGATTAAATATGCACATCCTGAAGTTTATTAGTATATGGATATGTTCGTGCTTGTGTATTAGTAAATTCTTCAATATCCAGTTAGTTTTTACACGTACGTTTTGATAGACTCATAGTCTCTTTCGTTCTCTGTCTCTGTGGTATTGTTTTAGTTTAGATTTCTTAATTGTTCAGCTTCGTTTATATTTGTATATTTACATTATATATATATATATATATACGTACGGCAGACTTGCTGGTCTTGTGGAATACATAATGAAGTTCAAAACTGTGCATATTTATCTAAATGTTTGTATATAAGTGCGGTTGACCCATTCTTTTGTTTGTTTCCTCATTTCGTCTATTCTTAGTTAGCTTACCTGCGACATCACTGAAATATTTAATATGCTTAGCATATTGCGCCCAAGTGTTTTGTATTACTAGTAGTCGATCATTGTAGTATTTGGAACAAGTTTTTACTGCGAAATAAACTTCTTCCCGTTTTATTGGAATCTAAAAGCAGAAAATTTCTTGATAAGAGTTTATCAAGAAGCAAAAGAAAATATGTAGGTATGTTAATGTGGTGTGTGTAAAAAATATGGAAAAGAATTACAACCTTAGAGACTCGATACTATTTAGTTAGATAGGATAGATATCTGGTCAACGAACTAGACATTAGGGTGAACTTTTATAGCTTGCTTTGTTTGTTCTATTTGATGCACATTTTACTTTCATTGTAGTCTTCTATAAAATAAACATGAATTCATAGTATTTGGTGACAATAAAATTTTAGGGACCGAACGGAGGCTTCAAGTGGCCGATAGAAAGTCACGTAAACGGACAGATTACCCTTCTAATCATGAGTATAAAAAATCAAAGCATATATACGAGACTGAAAAAGTTATGGTGTTGTCGCCGGTTAATAGCGTGCTTTTAGTGTTATTAATTACGATTACTCATACGCTGTGTTATGCTTTTAACTTTCTCATGTACGCGCGTCAGTATTTTTTCCTTGTCAAGATATAAGATATCAGATAAAAACAAGTTATCAAAAGAACCGAACAGGAAGGTTATCAATTTCCATTATGCATATTTCAAAGTGTGTGAAATGTACGTGCAATGTGTGATGACATTTGTAGCTAAATGATATTTATTCCCTAATGGGTGACATACAGTTTTTCAACGTGCTTGCGAACGTTTTTTAAACAAGAGTACTTACACATTGCATTGTATAGGAGGGCTGAGCGTGCATGGCGCACTTGTTGTTATCGAGACTGCCATTCCATTTGGCTTTGGGGCAAATGTATGCGGCTTTCTTCATAATAATTTTTCGCATTTTCATTAGATATCTTTTTTCGACCACATTTTCTACAATTTTGCTAGTGTCGCTTGAAGCTGCTGCTGATGCCTGTTTTGTGTTGACAGGTAAGCTTAAGTTATCATTTTTCAATACCTTTGTTAATGTATGCTTGGCGGCGGTCTCTTCTATTATTTGTACATTATCGTAAATGAAACGAGCTAACTCGTGTGCTGCATCTATACTAAATTCAGAATGTGTTGAATGCTGCTGATTGCTATTGCTGTTGCACAGGCGACGATGTTGGTAATGGTAGGGTAATATGTTTGCTATCCTTTTTAATTATATAGATTTAAAATATGCCAAAAATATGATGAATGTAAATTAATTGTTAGTGTTTGCGCGTGCAGAGTATATATGCCATAAACAAATTTATACTCAAATAAATTATCGCAACCAAGAGACATTTTTGGTTGTTGTTCTTTTTGTCAACTAAAGCCTTGTTTAGCATGTATATCATTACTGTTATTAAATTGTGATCTCACCTTTCAAATAACGCTTTGCTAAATATTACTCCAGCTTGCAGCATGGGATATGGAAACCAATCGGGATTTTCGAAAAAAGCAAAATGATGTACTATCGTCGGTTCTTGATCGTGTAAAGTGTATCCGAAATACTGAATCTTAAAAAGATAAGCATAAATTTGACTTAGTCTAGTTTTATTTTCTCACGCTAAAAAAACAAAAACGCTTCTAACAAATTGGACGGAAGCTACACTAACAGCATAACACAAAAAAAGAACTTTTTGTACCCACCACTGTACGATGGGTATATACTCATTTTGTTTTTTTCCCATAATCTATGTAACACCCAAAAGGAAGCGTGGCAGACGCTATAAAGTATATATAATCTTGATCACCGTGATCTGAGTTGATTTAGCCATGTCTGCCGTCTATGTGTCTGTGCGGCGTTGGTTGTTGGCACTCTCCTGGTCGTGAAAGTAAAGATATCGATTTCAAATTCGGTAGAATCATTGGAAGATTTTGCACGCAGGTTGGTATTGGAAATGAGCCAAATTGGTCAGAGCAGAAGCCGGCAGTGAAATATAAACTCAACGCAACTCCATATTTTGAACAACTGTTTGTGGGTTTTGCTCGTTACTCAGAAATTATAAAAGTTAGAACACTGAAATTTTCCACATACACTTTACGAAACACATTATTCTTTACTGAGAAATGGAAAACTCAGCCATGCCCACAAAAAGTTAGAAGTGGTTAAATTATCTTTTTTCATTTTTTTGAGGTTTTGTGCTTATGCTTATTTATCGTAGACAACATGTTCAAAGCTATTTTGTCCATTGCTCAAATGAAGATTTACTATTTGTCTAAAAATGGGTTAATTATTTCTTTCTTAATAATACCAGTGATATGGTTATCAAATAAAACAACTTAGAGAATGGAATGCGAAAAGCATAGTGATAAATTTCAGGAGTAAAGGAGAATGAAGAGAAAGGAAAATTTTATCTTAAAATTCTTTGAAATTAGATCAAAAACTCTGTTATAGCGCTAAAAAGTTTAACGGGTGACATGCGGTAGATGCATATATGTACCTGTTTATGATTCTCTTTACTTAGTTCCGTCATAAGCTTATTTAATTTTATGTGTGTGTTATGTGCACAAAATGCAATCCATCTGGTATTGTCGTTGATTAGTTGGTGATATTTCTGTTGCATTACAAGTTGATGTATAACATTTAATATAGCCCATTCCCCAGGGTTATAGTTGTTGTTGGTGTTATTATTGCTAAACAATGTATTAATCATATGTACATTGATACGGTACTCTGGCGGCAATATGAAGCTTTCCTTGATTAGATCTTCTCGAAGATTTGGGCCTATCTGATGGTAATATTTACTCTCTTCACTTTGAATGAGGAAGAGCACTTCGCTTGGCCCTATTATTACATAAAGGAGATAATATTTACTTTCATTAGAGTCTTACACTTGAGAATATTTGTAAAATATAAATTCGTATTATATATAACTATATATAATATCAACAGTCTCGCAATACGGCTTTATATACATTACCCATATATAAATTCAATGCAATTTAATTCAATTACAAACAATAGATTGATAATATCGTTTATAGAAGAATTGTGCCTATTGTTCGCATACAATAAATTGTTATAATATTTGCATTTTGCTGTTGTAGTTATGCATATTATGTGAGAGAAGCACATATGCATATATATATATATATATGTATATATATGTATATATAATATATATGTATGTATATATGTATATGTATATATAATATATATATATATTTATCATATGTACGTGTTAAATTAAATCTAAGTAAATCCATTTGTATCAACCAAATGAAGGACATAAATTTGTTTGCAAATATTTACAAAAACATATGTTAGCAAAGCAAAATAATAATGACTTTCTAAGACGAAGTTGTTTACGTACACTTGGCATGCGTAAGTATTTGTAAAGATGTAAGCCTCAATCAAATCGAGAAGTAGGTTTGAAATATGTATCTACAAAAACACCTTTATGGCTTGGTGTGAAAAACTAATACATAATCCCTTTTTACTGTAAGATTTTCCTTATCCTCACGAATGCTAATAAACCTATGGCGCAATATTTACATCCCAAGCCCCAGCCAATTACTTCGAAAGTGCGTGAGAATGTGCCTTGATTCTGTATGCTATTACCTTCAGGTCTTTAGATTGGTGCTGCATCTGCGTCTCCATTCTATTAAGTTTATGTCCCTTTTTTATCCCTTTGCTTCCCGTTCGGATCATTGCATATGACTAAGTCAAGCGAAGTATGTACAAAGGACAGTGAATTGAAAATGTGGTATTTAGTATTGAAATCCCACATGCTTAGCATCGACCGTAATGTCTGTATATAAACATATAAATGCGATTACATGTCAGAGATGCTGTGTTTTGAGCGAGCCATAACTCATAAATTGAGCAAACTTTGAGAAAGAAAGCGTGATGAAAAGAGAGAAGAGGGAGAAGACCGGGTGACTAAACACTTTATATTAGCGATCTACATCGAATGACTACCAGTTTTTAACGGTTAGACTTCTTTTAAGTATGAATAAGCCTCCGGTAGAGGACGTGAATAATGCAGTCTCTTAATCATCTATCTATCATTCTAATTCAATCATGCATGTTGGGTGACATATGGTACGTTCTTGTTAGCATCAATTTCATGTCTTAACTATCAGTGAACGTTGTTCAGTAATGTATCTATTGTCACTCGTTGCTCCGAGAGAGGTTGCTTGCGCCATTACTTTTCGCAACCCTTAAATGCATATTGATGCCAGTTGTGTACATTTAATTTCATTTAATTTCATTCAATTGTTCCACTTAATTTTCAAATTAAGTTTTAAAAAAATTTAAAATAAACGAAAGTTGGCAACAATATGGATTTAAGGATTTAAAAAAAGCATTATGCAAAGGTTGTTACAATAAGAGATATGAGATTTTAGACATAGGATCTCAATTGTATCGCTAGGGTTTAAATTTAGAGCCACAAATGCAAGACAGTCTCACGCCTAGACATTGTTTAAATAATCATGATCTTGCTCCTGTGTCCCCAGCATCCAATCAGCGAATGTAGCTGAAAACCTTTAGTTTTTACTTGTGAAGTACTATCGTCAGTTGCATCATGATAGTCTCAAAAGAGGCATGTCTTCTTCAAAGCATCTATACTTTAATTAATGTATCCGACGAGTGCCGTATTGCTCTTTGCGTTTGTAATATCTGCAGCAATAAACCAAACACTTTGTAAAATGGATGTTTTCTTGGTCAACGTGAGATTGTTGACTGATTTAGAGCAATTGATTTTTCGATCCATCAAACTGTCCGTCTATTTGAAATATGTTTTTGGAATTATCATGGTCGTCAAAGTTAACGCACAAACTCGGAACTTACCCCACAACTGATATTTAAAAATACACGTAATTCTCCCAAAGAACTAATCGAATATTTTCATATATTGCTGAAAAAACCCATAAAGAAGATTTGAATATGAGGAAAAGAGATAATTAAATGTGAAATGCAGATCGTAAACGTAGAGGTTTAGTTGTAAGATATTATTATTGCGTTTTGAAAAATGAAAAGAAAGAAAACCTGAAAATGAAACCGTATATGTTTGGTCTTTTCAACGATTGCCATATAACACTACAGAAAACGCGCTATGGGTTTAAAAACAATTGCATATAGAAAATGTAGATGTGTAAAAAGAACTTACAGTCCACGCAATTTCATATTAATGCTGGTTAAATTTTCATCATAGTATTGGGAATACTGCTGTTTTGTTTTGGTTGGGTGCTTCATTGTTTCGCTTTGGCGAGAGGAGATCTTTAGAAGTAAAAGTACACATTATACTGGTCGTTTTCAGAACATCAGAACATCAAACTCCTAACAGTTTGGATACGTATGTGGTCGCAAAATATTTCCCAAATAAAAGAGATAACCAGTATATAAATAAATTTACAATGAAGGAAATCTTTTGTTGTCAACTAATCACAATAAATTATTTTCACTTTTTCTGTCTCACTATTTAGTCCAAGAATTGATCAATTATAAATCAAAGTACATTATCGTCAATTGAAGTGAATTCCTGGAATATTGAACTTTCCGTTTTCATAAATATATTAAATAAATATTCTTTCCGATAACTTACCTGCGGCAAATGAAGCAAACATCGACATTAAAATAAATAGATTTGCTATAATATTCATTGCGATCAATAGGAAGGCTACGAATACAATTGAAATACCTCTTGCTTGTCTCTAATTTAAACATTACGACGTAGAAAACGCATTTGTTTTTGCTGTTTGAGAGAGGCAAAAAACTTTATAATATTTAGTATTACAGGAAATAATTGTACTTGGAAGCCACAGTATACAGCATACGTACACATTCAAGTGCAATTTAAGCAATTGCCACAGCTGTAATTTTTCTCGAGGTAGACTTTGGCAAAATAATTGCAATGGAATTACACATGACACATACGTACTCGAACAGATCTAAAGTAAATATGAAATCATTAGCGTTTCAACACCTTATTATCGTCATAAATTCAAGTTAAATGTTGCCGCGAGTTATGTTACCAAATTCAATGTAAGAGACTTGGCAAACAAGAACACATTTGTAATGACAATATCGCATGAAAAAAGAAAATTTTCACTTGATTTCAATGCAAATTCGGCACTTTCCGTTAATTTTTATTACAATTTTCTCAGTTTATTTATCGTGAACACGTGCCAGCCGCTTTGCAGTTGCTTTCAATGCAGGTAGACTTCGCCACTTCTATGTGCCACAATCAACTGCTGACGACGACTGTTTGTAAACATTGTTAACCGTTTCAAAAAATTATATCTCTTAAAAAAAATGTAAGCATATTTTGACTCAGAACTGAGTCATTGCCTATTACGCCGAATCGGAAACTTGTACTTTCTGAATGAATTTCATTTTGAGCGAAAACCTTTTGTCAAACATGTGCTCAATTTTTAAAATTATTCTAACGTGTAAGCTACCGAAAGTTTTACGAAACATTTCTAACACAACGGAGGTATGCAAAAACCTACTTGAAGTTATTCCTTTTCATTAGGATCCCATTATCGAGGACGAAGAGGTCAGTTAGTTAGTTCAAATTAAATGTCATCAATGTAATCCTCTCTATTTCATTGTATGATCGACAATAAATAAATATTTATAAAGATTTAAAATAAGGAATAACTTATTTTAATATGCAGAGCAAGAACATATTAAACGTAGATATTAAACACTTACGAAAATATGCCGACTTACTAGTCTTCGGATCTTCCGCAACGCGAAGAATTAATTAAAATGAAAAGATGTGAATTTATCCTCCTACCTCATATTTAGCTAAATGGCTTCGTGATAAGACCTATATGGTGTTCCTTAAGGATTTTTACCTGTACAAAAAATTACATTTGGTTGTGATTTGTGTGCTGAAAATGTCATTTTTCAACAACAAAGTGCCATTGCAGATTTTGCGAGTGGAGAACGTTAGAGAAACGTTCATTTAAGTTCAGAGACGTTCATTTACCAAGATGATATAATATTAATATTATATTATATATGATTATGTATTATTATTTCTTATTATATTTATTGTGTTATCTTCTTTCCATTTCTTAGGAAAATCTTGAAATGTAACCCTCAATTTTGCATTTTATATCTCTTTATTTTTGTATTGTATATTTATACATTAACGTACATACCAAAAATAACAACATACATTACCTACAAAGAAGGTGCAGTGTTCTGAGATGAATTGCAATCAATTTTTGTGTTATATAAATAACAGCCAACACTTTGATTTTCGCAAAGCATCTTAAACGGATTTATTCTTTATATTCTTTAATTTTGAAACAATTCAATTTGAAAGTGGAGAAGATATGTCGGTTCTTATTTTCTCACTTGTTCGCTACAACTTTAAGGCCTGTTGTAAGACGCCGTGAAAATAAATTGCGGGAGATAGCAGGCGATTATGAAGAGCGCGACTATAAGAACAAGAACGAACACATGTCAACATGTGGATATAGTCGTATATAACGATGATTGTGTATATTTTTCCGTCTTTTCTTTTTTTTTTTGTAAATGCCGTTCTCAAAATTGGCTACAAATGTCCTGTTTATCGGACATCTGTCACAAACGACCGTTTTGATGTCGAGACCGATTTTCTCTTTGACGTCCAGGATAGTGTGGAAGAACTTCGCCCCGTCGTGGTAACGCGTGCTGATGTCCGGTATAGCGGCGAGTAGCATATTGAAAGGCGTTAAGATGCTACGTACGCCGAAACATATTATTGTCTTGCACGTCTGCGCCTTCCCACCGTTGTAGGCGCATCCATACAATCGGTCCGCTGACCGAGAATATACGGTGTCCTTATTCGTATACACTTCGTCAAAATGAAGCTGGACAATTCTGTCGTGAGGACTTAAACTCTTCACGACTTCTCTTAGTACCTTCACATCCGGCATTACGTCTACGACTTCTTTGTATTTTTGGATGCACGACTTTTCGGGTTGGATGCACTTACGACTGGCCCTTGCCGATGTCGACGGCCCCTCGTCGTAAATATTAGAAGAAATAATAGAAGTATCAGAATTATCACTTTGGACGTTAATCGGTGTCTTTCCCCCCGTCATTTCGTCCATTACTTCCGCTTGCGGTGTCTGTTCCCCCGTTATTTCGTCTATTAGTTCGTCTATTAGTCTATTAGCTTCGTCCATTACTTCCACTTGCGGTGTCTGTACCCTTTCGTCCATTACTTTAACTGGCGGTGCCATTTCCTCCCTCTTTTGTTTGATTTTTATTTCCGCGTCCGATATTAGTTGTTTAATTAGCCTGTTCGCTGCGCGTTTTAGCCCTAACTTGCCCTAATGTCGTTCGTGCGGTCCCCGGTTTCTTATCTAACTTTTTAAGACTCGCTTTAATAAGTAATACCTTGTGTTTGACATCGTCTGTGGTTACACGCTGGTTTAGCTTATTACTAAGTCTGTCCGCAAACGCCCTGCCAGCTATCTCCCAGCAAACGTGTCTCCTATCTAAAGCCCACAAGTCAGGGTACCTATACAGCAGTTTGCTAAAAATGCCATTTAGAATGAACACCATAATACAATATCTATATATATGTATAATAAGAATAAATCCTAATAAACCACTCGCTAATATAGCAGTCAAAGTATAGTAAATGAAAGGACTTCGAATGATAGATTCAACCAATATTTTTTGTAAATAAATATATTCGGGAAGGATGAAATAATGGCAATTGTAATATTTTCTTATTGCTACAATAAAGCGCTTTTTTTTTGATATCATACATGCAACGTAAAGTGTCTACTATTTTCTTCAAATAAATAGTACATGGACAATGCCTAGATGGACAATTTACGATAGACAATAGTTTTCTTTTTTCTAAATCTTTATTTTTTAAACTTTATTACAGATATCACTAATATAAATATATATAAATTATGAAATTTACTTACAGGTTACAATGCTGGAGAACACAGAAACTGGTATAATTTATAAATCAATTTATTTAATCGACGCCGGTATAGATCCGCAGTAAAATGGATGAATATTCCAACACGAGTAGTAGCTGTATAAGACAGTTAAAGTCCGCTTCATCTGTAGAGTAAATAGAAGAACTTACCCACAAATTGGCTCTGGTGCAAAATGATAGGAAATGCTATCTAAAAAAACCTTCTTTTTTAACATATATTTTTTCTCAAAAGATTGTTCAACAATACCACCGCATTCAAAGGCTGTAAGGCATTTTTCTAAATCTTTTTTTTTTAAACTTTATTACAGTTATCACTTCGTCAAATTGAGTTTCTTCCAATTGCAACACAAACTTATTGGTACAATTTATAAGTGAAAATAATTTTTTGTAAATTTATTTGAATATCAAACTTTGCCGTGTGATCGCGCGATTGGTTTGGTGCAAAATGATATGAAATGCTATCCAAAAATCCTAAAAAGTCGGTGCTGCATATTTTTTTTCTTTGTCATGCTATCTAAACGCGATCTAAAAATCCGTTATTTGCAGATCCTTTGTCACGAAACAAAAAGAACATGTATGTGTGCAAAGTGCACAGCAGAGTTGCTTGTATCAAATAAGAAAAATATGAGAAATATATGAGAAAAAATGGCAACGTCAGATAAAAAATTCTGGCTAACCTGTAAAAAACTGGCTTACCTGTTAAGAAAGATAAAAAATTCTTTCTTCCCTGTAAAATTCTGGATAATCTGTAAAAAACTGGCTTACCTATTAAAGAAGATAATAAATTCTGGCTAACCTGTTAAAAAAGATAATAAATTCTGGCTTCCCTGTAAAAAACTGGCTTACCTGTTAAGAAAGATAAAAAATTCTTGCTTCCCTATAAAATTCTGGCTAACCTGTAAAAAAAAAAATTCTGAATTTTTATTAAAAGAGTAGAACGCAGAACCTTGTAAAGCAGTGCGTTTATGGCGAGATCGTATAGTTGTAGTTTTGGAAGGTGTTATAAAGACCAGTCAACTCAAAAATGTTTTATATCACTCTGTGGAAATCCAGTTAAGTACATTTTTTGTTTAAGCAATTGTGAATGCACGTATAGATTTATTTTTAGCGTATTTTAGGGTCATTTATAATCACATATCAGTAGAAAGGAGCAAGAAAACAAATTAAAATAGTTGGGAAATATACGTATAAAGTTTTACGATCAGTTTAGAAAAAATATATAAGTTAAAGGTAATTTTTTAATTTTATGTTATGACGATGTAGAAGTTAAATGCTAAATTTTGCATTTTACAGTGCATGCAAATGTTGTGAATGACTGCCCAAACATCTGGGAATTTTCCCATCTTCCTTGAATCGTATCTGCTCTTCCGCTTTCCCATTAAAATGCGCAGATCGAGCTTGCTAAATGAACACACTTAATTTAGATTTTTGTTAAATAATTTTAACGCTAACCTTTAAATACACCAATGCATCTCTCAACAATGGTTTATTTTTATTTTTATTTATTTATTTATTTATTTTTTGTTTAATTATTTACACATGAAACTCAGCTAAAATAAATGAACAACCGAATTCAATTAACTCTTAGAAGTAAATCTTATACTAATTATCATTAAGAACTAATACGAAGTAAAAAAAAAAAGTCATGTATAAATAAGTAAGAAAGAAAGAAAAAACTCCACACATCTAGCACAGAGGCACACCAACAACCGGTACAGATTCAAGGTACGAATGAGCCCCTAAACTACTGAAAAGTTGCAAAAGCTCGACAACAGAGAATGGTAAACAGTACCAGTTAATTTTCGAATCATAGTGAGATGTTAAGACTGCAAGTTAGTTTAAATACGACAAAGGCAAATTGCGCATGTTAAGGATAGTTGTTTTGATAGACTTTAAGGAGTTCGATGTGGGGTTAAGTGATACATACCGTTTAAGTTTCTGTAAATAACTCTGAACGGATTAAACAACTCGTAGTAATATTTACGTTGACTAAGCTTAATGAGCGTAGAGAAGCGATTAGGCATATTAAAGCTTATCTTGTATTGTGGGCGAATCGATTGTACCATTTATTAACTTAATTAAGAAGGAAACAACAAGAATAAACCTTGGTTTCCCAAGTGATGGTAAGACCCTCAGGAGCAATCAATTTTCATAAGCACGCGGAGAGCCCAAATTGCTAAGGGCAAATAGCAAGAATTGCTTTTGAATGCATTCAATTGAATCTACATACCACCCATACGCAAGAGAACACACAACAGAGGCATACTCAAATATCGGCCTAACTAAAGACAGCTCAATGTGGAAATTAAAATGTAATATTTGGTCGAATGGAACCCGGAAATCGATGAACGGATCAAGGTTTTCCCACTTGTGTCGATCGATTAATTACTCAGTATTAAATGACTTCCTACCCAAATTATTTAAGTTAATTTAAAATTTTTGCGATTGCTATTCTTAGCAGATGGAGGAAAATAGCTTAACATCGTCAGCGCACATTAAAATATGGCTGAATTTAATCACTGAGGGAAGATCATTTCTGTATATAATAACTATCATTGCATTTCTGTTCGATTTCATCGACTGAAGTTCTTTGCGGCGTATAATATGAGGTTTTAGCTTAGCAATCTTGTTTCATTTCCTCTATTTTTTAAAGAATATAACCATGCATTGGCGGGATTGTTAAGTTCTTGCAGGAGTCGGAGTTTAATGGCGAGAGATGGTTGATAAGTAAAGTAAAAAGTGATGTAAATAGGAAGTGAAAATAATTGGTTTTTATCCATAAATGAATAATATAGAAAATTATTGGTAAACGAGGATATTTATAAACAGATGGTCGTGAAGTATTAATAAAGTAGTACGAACAGTTTAAGCAGAAGAATGTTTTATAATGAAAAAATAGAAAAGGATTGATGAGAAAAAAACGCAAATATAACAACTTGGGAAAGTATATGCCTTTGGAGGAAAAGAAAGAAAAAAAGAAGAAAAAAATACACAAACTAAGAAATGCGTTTAGGAGAGAAATTAATTAAATAAAATGAAGTAAATTTTAAAAACTCATAATAAAAACTCAAGAAGTTGCTAATAAAAAAGAGAAAAGTCCAAACTATTTAGAACATTTATTTATTTTTTTTTATTTGAAGAATTGCAATTTTTATTATTCATGCAATTATTGTATGTGTGCATAATGGAAGATATTAGTAAAAGTACCTCTGAGGTGAATCAAAAGAAAAACGGGAAAGATATAAAGTTTAATAAAAAAAAAACATTTTTTTAAACTGATCTAATCATCGACTCTATCTGTCGTAATTATATCTAAAAAAAACTAATAGTTTCAGTGAAATTTTACAATAACAAAAAAATTATGTGAAATCATGACAAAAGAACAAGGAATGTTTACCCAAAAAGGTGAGACATTAAAATCCAATATTTGGGATAAAGAAAGAAAAGAAAGGCGGACTTTTTTATGTTGAAGTGCATACATGCTAATTGTGTCTAAAGGCAATAAAAGATCGTGGTTTTAAGATTAGAGAATAACTAAGTACTTAAGTAGTTATGTTGGATATAAATTTTTATGAAATCCAAAAAAAAAAAAAATAACATTAGATTACTATACCAGAATTATTATCGAAAAAAGAAGCATTTGATTTGCGACGCAAGCAAGCAAACAATTATAATCTGGAGGTTGCATTGTATATATGCAAGAGCTACCATATCACCGCAAGCAGAAAATCAGCGGCACTCAGGTTGCATTAGATCTTTTGTTTTTTAAATATTTCTCTTATTGGTGTTACATATTACAATGAAAAAGGTTGGCGGTGGAGAAGTTATAGAAAGGTTCCCTATGAATCTTTTATCACGGCTGCCTTTAGTAGAGATGTAGACTAAGTTTCTGAACTGCTCGGCTGTTTCCGCTAAGACTGTCAACTTCTTTTATTACCAATGTGAGATCGGCTAGAAGTTGTCCCTAGCTAAATAATTGAGGCGGATGGAACGCTTAACGAAAACGCTCTATTTAATTGTTAACTCACAACGATTATCTTTATTTCATTTTACCGCCGCTGGTTATATCTAAATTTTAAAAAAATATCTGATTGTTAGCGTGAGCATAAAATTTTGGCGCATTAATTTAATTGGGGCGCCTAGCGTCGTATTGCATTGCGAAATGCAATTCTCAGCTAGTTGAAGTGTGGCATAATTCTTCTTTTTCTTTTTCCAAATGAATTATGCTCATTTTGCATAATTCTGTCACACTTCAAGGTGGATGCATATTAACCACAATTTTCTGCAATGCAAGAGGATTTTATCAAAGTAAATGGTAGTTCTCAATTAATTAATTTTAGTTTGTATTTAACAAAACTCTTATGTATATAGTTAATATTTATAGTTTTGTATTCATAGTTTTGTATGTCTTAAGTAAATTTGGTATATATTTATAGTTTTGTATTTCGTAGATGACTAATTTTGGTTTATATTTATAGTATTGTACTTCTTAGCTAAATTCTTATGTATTGTTTTTGGCTTGTCTTTCGTTTATATTCTTAAATTGGGGTCCTTTGCATCTATTAATTTATAAAAGCTTTCATAGGGTTTACCTAACCTTTTTCTGTTATGTTTCTTTGATAAAATTTGTTCTCCTATATTTATATCAATTGAATACGTATATTTTTCTTCTGAAAGTTTTTTCTTGCTTCTTTTGCTTTTTCTAAAAATCTTTTAACTTTCTCTAGCGAGTATTTTAACTTTGCTTTTAGGGCATTTACGTAGTTTTCAGGTTTGTATGCAAGGTTTGAAATTAATATTTTTTCGTTGGGCATGTATGGAAATTTTCCGTAAATCAGTTCAAAAGGGGTATATTGTGTTTTTAGATGAAGGGTGGTATTATACGCGAAAGCGTAGTACGGTATCCATTTGTCCCAGTCAGTTTTTGTTGCAAAGTTTGTGAGGAATCTCCTTTGCGGGGTATGCTTAGGACTCCCCAGGACTCTTTCCAAGAAATTTATTATCGTACTTCTCGGACCATTAGATTGGGTGCTGTTATTGTTTTACTATAGAAATATATAATAATAAATTTACGTATATAGAAATCACCTCAACACAAAGGAAGTCACCAAAATTTTCTTCAAATTTTCTTGCGGTTTATTCAATTACTGCTTTTCTTTTTAGAGTTATAAAGTTTGGTACATTTTCTTTTATTACACGCGATGTTGTTATTTGCTTTTCAAATACAAATTGTTTCTTAATTGCATCTGTCTTAGGTTCACTTTGCTTTGTCTATTGAGTTTGTATTTTAGCTAAGTTTCCCAAGCTAAATCTCTTTCTTACTTTTTTCCTTTTTTTATTTAATTTTTACTTTTTTATTATTATTATTTATTACATTAAATATTTTGTTGATTAATCATTTGTAAAAAGACTATTTATTTATGAATATTATTTTGTTTATTTTGCATATGCACCCGCTCTTGCCAACATTTACCGTCCGAAAGTTCAAAAGTTTTTTTCTTGATTTTCTTTACATTTACTAATTCATCGTATGTATTGTGAAAGACTTTGTTGCCCATACCTCTAGGGCTCAGCGGCCCAGGAAAACATAACAAATTTATATCTAGGGATCTTTATTTTATTCTTTATTTTATATTCACCGAGGTCGTGGTCGATCAACTCCAACACTCGTTGGCTAACTCGACTTCACTCACCGAACATCTCAACTCGACCCCCTCAACAAGACTAACTGACTTATTCTACCCTAGCCTATTCTTAATCTATTCCTATTCTATTCTTATACTATCCCTACTCTTAATTAGGTAACTTCCTTCAGGATCTGGGTCCTTTACCACGGTGACTAAGGCTGAACTGAAACGCCAGTGTGTCCTTGGTCATAGAAGGCGCGTGGCAGTCTATGCTGACGCCCTTGAATGATGTACGCCGGGGAGTAGTCGGTGGAGTTGGAGTTCACGACATTCATGGCCAGGGTGATTTCCGGCAGGCATTGGTCCAACGCTGTGTGCTCGTGTTGGCAGTGTTGTGCGATGGTCGTCTTGACGGTTCGGTTGACTCTCACGGTAGGGTTTTCTTGGCGAGTGTACGGTGCGGTGAGCCGATGCTTGACTCCGATCCGTTGGAGATAGCTCTGGAAGTGCCTACTTGTAAACTGCTCCCCATTATCGGTGAAGATTTCTGGCGGTGTGCCGAACTTACTGAAGATGTGCTCTCGGAAGCCGTCTATCAGCGCGGCTGCGGTGGCTCGTTTGGGCGGGTCTAATTCCACCCATTTGGAGAACTGATCGACAAACACTAGGAGCATCGTGCGGCTTGCTTTCGTCTGTGGTAGTGGTTCCACGGAGTCTGCGCAGACTGTCGACCACGGCACTTCCAGCCGTTAACAGGGCCGTTAACAATTATCCAGCCGGCTTCTTCTGGGCGATGTCTCGGTGCATCCCAGGCCATTAGTATCGGCTGCAAACTTGTCGTGTCGTTTTACGTATCCCGAGGTGTCTTGCCGTAGGTTCGCTATAGTTCTCTCGCAAGATCTCGGTCCTCACGGGTATTGGCACATATAATTTCCATGCTGCTTCTTCCTCATCCATACTGCTCCGTAGAAAATGACGGTATAACTGTCTTTCGATAATAATAAAATGGGGAAACTTCTGCGGTTCCAACTGGACCTCCTGTAGCTTCTTGGCTAGCCACCGGCATACTATGGATGGCTCGGTCTGTGTCACCACGCAGTTGTCGGGAAAGCGCGTAGGCCACGACGTTTCTCGTCCCGCGCCGTTATTGGATTTCGAAGTCGTACTACAGCAATTCTAAAGTCCACCCGGCTAATCGGCCCGTTATCCATGGAGTTTAACCACTTCAGGGATTGATGATCGGTTACAATGTGGAAATGGTAACCCTACAGATATGGCCTCATTTTCAGGATGCCAAAGATTATTGCCAGGCATTCCTTCTCTGTGTTCGTGTAGTTTCTCTCGGCGCTGTTCAAATGTCGGCTGGCATACGCGATCACGCGTTCTTCCCCGTCGATCTGTTGCGTGAGTACGGCTTCTAGCCCGGTATCGCTGGCGTCCGTCTGCAAGGTGATTGGCTTCTTAAAGTCTACACAGACCACAATGGGAATCTGGGTCAGCTTAGCTTTCAGGATCTTGAACGCCGGTTGCTGATCTTCCCTCCACCTCCAATGTTTCCGCTTCTGCAGCAACTCGCTGGGCGGCTTCGAGAAAGCGGTGAATTCCGGTACAAAACAGCGGTACCACAAAGCCATGCCAAGGAACCTTTTGATGTCGCGGGTACTCGTGGGTATCGGCATCTCGCTGATGGCTGCGGTGTTTTCGGGGTCCATTTGGTTACCATGTTCTGTAATCACGTGGCCTAGGTATTTCAGCTTTCTCTTAATGAACTCGCACTTCTCCACGTTGACACGTAGATTAGCAGTTTTGGGCGACGGAATACCTCTCGTAGATTAGCTAAGCGCTCTCTCAGTGTCTTTCCGATGACGATGATATCATCCAGGTACGCAATGGAGCGTACGTATGCAGCATGTGGCTCCATATCCGGGCCGATCACACTGTCTAGTGCTCGCTGGAACGTCGCAGGGGCTAAATGTAGGCCTAATGGCATGATCTTCCACTGGAAAAGTCCTCGTATGGGCGCCATCAATGCCGTTTACGCTCTGCTTGTGACCTCGAGGGGAATTTGCCAATAGCCGTCTTTGAGGTCTAGGCTACTGATATATCGGGTTTCGCGTAGTCCGTCGGGGATAGCTTGAATTTTCGGCAAGATATGGAGTTGCAGTTGAGATGGTCAAACTCCATGCACATACGTCAGGTCCCGTTTTTCTTCCCTGCTGGGGTAATCGGCGAGTTCCACAGGCTCTTGGCGGGCTCGATTTGTCCATTTGCGAATAGCTTGTTGACCTCGGCGTTGATCACTATTTTCACAGCCGGGTTTCGGGCGGCATAGCGCAGTTTAAACGGTCGATCGTCCTTCATCATGATCTTGTGCTCGGCGATGGTGCTGACTACCCGCACGTTTGCGAAGTTCGGCACTCCTCCTGCAGGAAACGCTCGATGCATCGCTGCTCGTCTATTACAGTCCGCGAACTTTTGGGAATCGGCTCGACCCTTCTGCGCGCTGAAGTCCGCATTGTCTCGGCTGTAGACTCCGCCTTTGATGCTTGGTTCAGGGGTTCGCTTGGCCGGCACGCAGCTGTTCTGTTTTCGCATTGCAGCTTGCCCCAAACATCTGGAGGAAATCGTCTCCTAGCAGCAACGGTTCCTCTGCCTCATGCGTGACGACAAGGCGAAGGTGTGTGGCGCGGTCTTCGAATTGGACAGGACATGTGAACGCGTTGCTCGTCTCTAATACGGTCGCGTCGGTTAGGCGAACATTTATCCGGTACGGGTCCCTTCTGCAGGTTTTTTCGATCTCGCCCGCCAAGGCTTCGGCGATGAAACTGATAGTCGCGCCGGTGTCCACCGTAGCAATGACTCGCCGGTCGGCGTTGAAACGGTTGTCTGCGAAGTGTAGGTTCGTGCCGTCGGATGCGGTGTCTATCATTTGTTGGCCTGACCCTGGCTGTGGGTGAGGACTCGCTATGGACGTTAACTCTTGGACGTCTGTGGCTGGTTTGTCCGTCAGACGCGCGTGGCTGGTCGCATGATTCGCTATAAGCTCCGCCTTTACCAGATATCGATTGCAATTCGGGGGTTGGTGCCGTTGATTACACTGGGGGCAACTGATCGTAGGCTGGGAGGATGCATTCCTATCCCGGCGAGCTTTATTGCGCAGCGGGCGTTCATTTCGATGGATGTGAGGCCCCTGCTTAGTTTCGCTGCGTAGCGGGGTTTCTAGGTTTTCTTTGCTGGTAAGTGGATTGCCGCTATTAACTTCTGGCGTCGAAGAAGGACGTTGTGTTTGTATATTGTAGATGTCGTTGTAGCGGGTCGATGTAAGGTGATTTAGTTGTGTTGGTTAGGTAAGATTTGACCTTTGTATCGCACTGTGCCTATCTGGTAACATTATGCGTGGTGGGCAAGGCGCATTTGCTAGATTGGCGGACGTTACTGTTCGCGAGGCTGGTGCCTTTCGGGGCCGATCGCCTCTCGCCGGTAGTGGGCTCCCCGTAATTTTCTCGTCGACAGCAATCGATAGTCCGTACGTCTCGTCGACCGCAGGCCCAGCTCTGGCCACATCGTCGGAACGCCGCCCCCATATTCATTAACCTACCTTGCGGCCTTGTGCCCGGTGTCCGTGCCTTGTGGTTTGGTGGATCACGCCGCCGAGCGCCTCTCCTGGGGTTCTCTATAAGCTTCTCGGGAAGTTTCGCGTGACGCGTTGCTCGTCAGGATCGCCTCTAAATCGCTAGTTCGGCTAAACGGGTAAAGTCACGGCGCCGTATATACCTCAAGTATTCGAATGGCGCGTTCATGTAAATGCACTCCAAATTTTGCTGCTCCTCCGTCGGTATGGTATGACGCATTAGGTCCTGCGGGGCTAGCACGGACTTCTAAAACTTCTCCCTCCGTCGGTGGGTGCGTCGACGAATGTCATCTTCGAGTCGGCTGAGGTGTCGGGGTGGTAGGAAGAACAAAAAATCAGCCAGGAACTTCTCCCAGGATGTCCAGTGTTGGTTGTTGTTGCGATACCACGCCATGGCTCGGTCGCGTAGCATGACCCAATGGTGGCTGGCAAGCGGTCTTTGTCGACGCAGTATACCTCTGTTAGCTCTTCGACCTGATCAATGAAAGCAAGCTGCTCTCTATGGGCGGTAAAGTTGAGCCCACATCTTCTGACGACTTCAATGACAAGTCTCGTGTCGGCCACTGTCAGTGTACTCCGCCAATCGGGGCGGCGAGCTGAATGGTTTCAGTGGTGCCATTGATTGTTGTCGCTATAGTGGAGTGGGTTGCCGGTGCCACTTGGTTTTCGACGCCTTTATCGTCACCGGTACGTGCAGGGTTGCGGCGTTAGTCGGTGGGCGTAGGGGTCGCTTCTCGTCTATTGATGTCCCGTTAGCCTCAGTTCCCGCGTGAGATGCTGGCGAAAGCGATCGCTGCCTTGTGAGGGCCTCCAACTCGGTCTGTAGTTCTAGCAGCCGTGTGGCGACCTCGGGCTTGTGGTCCTGGGTGATGAATTGGGCCCAACGCCTTCTCTTTTCTTGGACGGTATCTGTGATGTCCAAGTCGAAGTCCCCTAAGCATGCTTGGAGTGTACCTCGGCGCAGGGAGTTCACCCAGGTGATTCGTACTAGCGATGTCATGATGGCGATGAGATAAGTTCCGGATGAAGTTGAGTAACACGCAGGCTCAACTAGGGTTAGTAGCACAAATAATTACACGAAAATTAGAATCGGCCTGGTCGCTTTGAGTCGGATTCTTTGTTGTTCTATTTCCTTTCATTTTTTTTTTTTGTATTATTTTTTTTTACATCGATTTGCTCGAGGCCGACCCGCACTGTTTCAACAATTATTAACGAATGGTCGTCCATCTAACCATGCTATTTTTGCGATTGACCAATTCGCCGCGGTTTTCTCTGTCGCCTTTTCTTCTTTTTTTTTTGCCGAGGGTCGGATTCGTGGCGATGAGAGTGCGGTATTTAATTTAAGAAGCTTTGTTATGGGC